>WTSP01016446.1:0-28309 GCA_025331215.1 Actenoides lindsayi | reverse complement strand
AACAACTCGGACCCGCACCACAACAGAACACAACCCCCCCGGTACCCCCCTCCCCCCCCCCCCCCCGCCCCGCCCCTGATAACAAGTAATGACAGGGCTACATTCAAAGACAACACATCTCTTGGCTCAAAGATGCAGTTACTGCTCTATAAACAGTCTGAGAACTCAGCCTTTTACTTGCCCAACTATAGGAAATGCTAGCAGGGATGCTAACATGCTGGCAGTAAATATTACAGTCCAAGATAATTGCAGTTCCATGAAGCCTGCCACATCTCAAGGTATTCTACAGAGAATCCGCATTTCCCTTTTAATTCTTGTCTGCTTCAGATGCTGCATTTTTTTCCCCCCACCCTTACTTAAGGAGCAAGTCAGTCCACGAGCATGTGAGATCTGGGAAGCCATGATCTTCTAATTTATACAATCGTCTCTGTGTCTGCCAGACAACTTGCATCTTACTGCTTGCAGCTTTCTCCCCATTGGCATTTTCTAATTAGTCATCTAACAGTCTTAATGATATACAACTAAGACTTTCTAATACCAACACTAATGAAGCATCGATATCCACTGCCTCAGAAAATCATACAAGCTACCATAAGCAAAACTTAATTTGCATTTCAGCACTATTTTGCACAAAGTCATCTTTTGGAGGTTTTGTGGTGGTTTTGGTTTGTTTTATTTTTGTAAAGCCTGAAAGCTGCAATTTATTTAATGGAGCAGACAAATACTTAACATATTCAGCATGGATTATCAGATCACAGGAAAAGCATAGACAGTTTTATTATTGGAAGCCACAAACTAGTTCTCATGTAGAGAAACTCTGAAGCAAGACAATGGAGAAGGTAGGTTTGGGACCAAACACTCAACCGTGTGGAAGGCAGAAGAGCCATTGGGATAGTCACAGTTCACATCAGGACAAAGTACAACTCTAGTTAGGACTATCACTTCCTGTTGCTATCTTTCAGTAATGCCATGTATCATCTTATGAACTAGAACTCCTACAAGACATCTTATGTTTCTTCTGTTACCAGGAGTCCAACTGGCAGAACACAGAAGAACCACCAAGCCATAAATGAGGGACCAGTAATTTAAGTCATTCCCTCCCCACCGTGCTAATGTTAAGTTCCCTTCCCCTCAAAGTTGCAACCAGACAGCTACCAGTACACGCAAGTTTATTTCAAAGTGATGGAGCAAGGAAAGGATGCCCATTAACTGAGTCTGCTCCAGGCCTCCAGTAATCTAATTCAGATGGCTCACCCCACAGTGCTACAAAAGTTCTCCCTATAGAGTAAACGTATACTGGAATGGTATCCTTTTAAGTCTGTGAGCTAAATGCTCACCCTTCACTAGGGAAAAGAAAGCATTTTTTACAAGTCTTCTGTATTTATCAATGTCCACACTTTTCATAGTGACTTGCAACCAGCCGTTTAAGTAGCTCCTACACTTACTAGGGCGCTAAGATTTGAAGACTCTGTAAGTAATTTTCATGGGTTTATTCATTAAAGCTGCATGATAATTTGCCATCAGCAGGAATTAGGGAAAGAAGCAAAGATACAGCAGTTCAGTCAGTGTGCAGAAAACCATGACTGAGACTGTTTGGACAAAACTTGACAGCTGTCCTTATGAAGGGCACTGTGGTAATTTGCTTTCACCGCAGCAAAAGACATTGCTTTTTGGATAAACCAGTCACACCGCCTATTTTGGCCCAGTGTTGTCAGCCCAGGATGCCACCCAGTTTCCTCAGGTTATTCACAATAAAGGTGCAATCTGTCAGCTGTACAACACCAGACAAAATCATCTTGTTAACAGCAAATTACAATGTACATCAAAGGAGCTCTAGAGCATTTCATTCAGAGGGTTTTTTTCCTGTGTTTGTTTTGGTTTTACCTTGATTCCGAACAGGGCTGACATAATTGACACCACGCACATTTCTCCAGTCCCAAGACTTTGGCAAGCTTGAAACTTCTTTCAGTAACTCAGGAGTCAGAGGTGCCGGCTTTGGTCTGAAGAGGAGAAAATGTCTGAGTAACATATCTCCCTCTAGGCAAGGAAACAATCACATAACACTCCGTTCTTGTCTTCTGCCTCCTACTAGTTGCACTTACTTCTCACTAACCAATTTGAAACAGTCTCAACCTAAACTGAGTGGGTGGCAGTCTCAAAGAAACTGCTTTCAGCAGGATGCAAGGTCTACTCAAATCCCTCCTGAGAGAACTATATTATGTGAACTATCCACAAGCTGGTGTGGTCAAATACTTTTGAACCAATCCAAGTATCAGTAACTGTAGCAATGCAGCCCTGCAACAGCTATTTTATACCTCTGCCACTTACAAGGTATGTGGAATATTTGACCGCAGAAGGCACCTCGCCTTGACAGCATGCACTGACAGCAATTACAGACTGTTTAATGGCAGCCACAGACATGGCTTACACCAACACTTCAATAACTGCAGTCCCACTTGCCCTAGAGACTTCCCTGGATGAAGTTTTTAGTGCAACAACTCAAGAAGTACTGAATGCTACTTGTCTTCATCTACTACTTGCAGCCAAATGATGTTCATGTATCAGAGAGCCAAGAGCAGTATTAGTGGAAAAAGGAAAAATACAAAGAGTAAAAAAAAAGCTGTAAAAAAAAAAAAAAAAAAAAGGGGAATCTTCAGATGAAAGATCTTTAATTCTAATATAATGCATGCATCCCCATTACCACTCTCTGCCACACGATCTTCAAGACCCTGAAGGCAATCTCAGGGCTACTTCATGTTTCTTCACCAAGACACTCTACTCCTGTTAGATGACCCTGGTTGCAGGCATGGCAAATTAGCAACATAACCAGAGAATTTGCTCAAAAAAAAATCTTTATTATTCATGTTTAATAGGAAAATGTAGTTCACTTTTTACATTGCAATTATGAACTAGTAGAACCAGGAAGAGGGTCAAGCAGAAACTCCTGACCATGGCAAGCAGCTGATAGGTAGACAGGAGAGTGGGGTAACAAGTGAGATTGTCCCAGTTCTTCCCTGCACATATGAATTCAGCAGTAAGTTACTGGACAAGATTAAAGGGTAGATGATCTAATTTGTGTCCACTGCTTGAGACAACAGATGCTGAGAACTAATAATTTTAATTAAATATGTTGGAACTCCACAAATATGAGCTGGAAGACCTTGAATCTTGATTAAACATCTGAACTACAGGCCAAAACACAGCTAGGAAGAGCCAGGACAAAACCAACCAGAACCTTTGCAGCAGTAGGGTTTGACAAAACAAAAGGTCTTAGATACCTTGGAGTTCTGGAATAGAGACCCCCAGCTCTTCCAGTTAGTTCTTCCAGGGAATAGTTCTCATAATCCTTGTATATTGTTGCTCTCCAGGACTTCTGATGAGCATTGATAGCATTTACAAAGTCAAAGTTGTGCACATAACGTCTGCTTGAAAGTCTGCAAACAAAAGCAAACAAATAAACCAGTAAGAAAAGGACCAGGATTTAAAAGCAAAGGTGTTCTTTAAACTGACTATGGAAAAAGACTAACTCTGTAAATGTCTTCTGGTAAGTACCGATAAAGAATCAGGCAATTATTAGATCAAGACAATGTTGCTGAAATTTGAGACAGGCTAACTAGAGGATATCATCAACTTCTTTAGACCTGCTAGTTTTGTAACTCGGCTCCACTGCAGCCTGAAGGAGAAACTGTGTGATGTGACAGGCACACCATCCCCTGGTTTTTTTTACATTCAATATTATCACTGGCATTAACTTTGGCCTCAGTAACAGAACTGGTCCATATGGTTTTATCTGAAACCTGAAGCACAGGTACCAAATGTTTTATCCCAGAAAAAGGTCATTTATCTGTTGCTTACCTTCCGCTGGGCTTTTGGAGAGGTAGCTTGTTTACATGAATATCTGAAGGAGATGAAGAAATTTTCCGTCCGCTGAAGCAAGCCCAATTATGGCCAAGTACATCATGGACCCATCCCGGTAAAGTCTCATTACAGTAGTGGATTACATTCTGGCCTTCCTTTTTGTACTGTAATGTGAAAAAGTTAAGCTTGTGTTGAGTAGATGCATTTGCTAGAACAGGAGTAGTCCCTACCCACCCAGCTACTTCTTGACTGTGTTTCAGAGGAGGTGGCCAAATGCATACTTCAGATCAATCAGCATCATGTGTGATTTCAAAACAAAGAAGAATCAAGAAAAGGTTAAGCAGATGAAAGAAACTGATCTTTATCAAACTTCTAGAAGTTGACAAACAGGTTTAGAAACAAACATGCATTACTATCTATATCAACAAATAGGTGCTAATTTTGAGTTCAACAATTACATTTTAGGCAAGATATGAGAGGCCTCTTTGTATTTACCCTTCTTTTTAAGACGCTGTGGTTTCTTGCACCAAACATGTTACTAGTCAAAGCAATCCTGCATTGCTGCAAAATTTTGAGAAACTAATATTCACAGCAGTGTGAAAAGCAAACATGGAGAGAATGGCAAGCTTCTCATCCAGTAACCTCTCAGGGAGAACTATACTGTAGCATTTCTGTTTTAGAAGTCAGAACTGAAGATGAGACTGCCTGGAACTGCTTTAAGTTTGAGCTGTGGTGGAAGAGCATCAAGAAACCATTTCATCTGAACTATCAAAATGAGACAGTAAGAAATGATCTATTGAGTGCAACTCAGTGGAAGCTCGTGGTGACAGGAGTGTTACTGAAGCCTCGAGTCCTAATACTTCCTTATTTAGCCACACAAGTTCTCAGTTTACCACTGAAGAGTACTAAATTTATTCGGTAAAATGTGTCTTCGTACACCAGGTAGCACTAAACACTTTGCCCAGTTGCATAAACTGCCTGGATTAGCAATTCTTTGACAGCAGAATGTCCTGGGAGAGGGGGAACCACAAAAAGCCCCCAAACAATAATAATAATAAAAAACAAAGAAACAACAAGCAAACAAACCACTTACACAAAAACCCCCACAAAAACAAACCAACAAAACCACTAACACACACAACCCCCCCCCCCACAATCCCCAAACAGCTGGATCTTTACTTATCTCTTAAGGTTAAAGTCTGTTTTGTATTAAGATACCCTGAGAAGTCCATGTAACAAAAGCTTTTACACGACTCTTGTAATCACACAAATCTTTAGAGAGAATCCAAGTTTCCTAGTCCAAGAATACTTTATGAAATCCCATCCCATTTGAGTTGCACGTGTAGAAAGGTACAGGGATTTTGTAGCTGTGTTTCAACAAAACACTTGTTCAACCTCTTCACTGAAGAAATTAGCACCTCACAGTGATGAAAATGCCTCAAGATGGAAAACAGAATGGGAAGTTTGTGCCTGTCAAGACTCTGTGGGGAATTTGAAGTGAAATAATTAAGTATATCAATTAAAGGGACACAAATAGAAGTTACTCCTCAGACGGCTCTAGAACAATGGGAATTTCCTTTGTCCCCAGTTCAGAGGTTTCAGCCTCACCAGTGAGCAACACACATGTACACCCTTGCGTGTCTATCAAGGCAAGTGTGTTTGTTGACCAGAGCAGGATGGAGGCACGTGAAAGGCTGAGCTGTTACCTTGTTCTATTCATCCCATTTTACTGTGTGACATTGTGCAATATGGGAAATAACTACACACTTGGCCAAATACCAAGGGCAAGGTTCAGAGATTACTTTTGAGAAATGATTACTTTTGAGAAACATTCTCTTCACAACAGCATTGCTACAAATCCAGACACTACCGAAAACAAGTTATTGACTTTACATCAGTAAGTTAGCATCAGAGTGCTTTATTTGGCTCTACTGATAGTGTAAATTAATACCTACCTGTCTTTTCTATCTAAAAGCTGCCACAGATTAAAACTAGACCAAGCACAACCATTCTTGATAAGTACAGGCTTTCAATCTGAACACTTGAAGATTACTCAAGGAAAAGGCCTGCTTCCTGCAACCATCAGATGCAGATTCTGCCTAGCAGGGAGAGTTATGTTGAAGCAAAACAAGTGGAACAGATTTAAGACTTAACTCTTTGCCTTCTTTCCATGAAGATATCTGCCAACTAGCAAATCAAAACAACTAGTGTGTGTCCTCTCCTCCCCCCTCCCAAAATACCTCTCCTTTTTCTGGAGATTAAATTTATTATTTTAAAATGTAGACAAATAACCAGAAAAGAATTCATATCATTTGTGCAACTTATCTTTCAAAAAAAAGTGCATTTAGCAAGTTTCTTACTCTGTTCTTTCAGTTCAAACATACCAGCAAAACTAGGAAGGAGGTGAGGGGACAGTCACTGGCAATGTTTCAAGATAAGCAAGAGACAAAAAGACAATTTCAGATAGCCTGTGTAGAAACCTAAAAATCAAGCAATTCAAGTCCTCTACAGCTACCTCTTTGTAGACTGGTAGACTGTGAGCTACTACTAGACTGTCTTTTTTTTTTTTTTTTTTTTAAAGGACAGAGACTGAGGCTGAGACGATAGCCCATCACTGACATTTGGATAAAGGGAATTTGAACTCCAGGAGCTATTTTCAGCTAGGAAATGAAAATATACCCATAAGGTCCCAATTTGCTTTTTCCACCCTCTGACTAACTGAGAGCCACTGATGTAGAAACCTTTAAAAAAACCAACAATATTTATTCTTAATTTCTACAAGGCAGTTAACTCCCCAGTGGGCCACATGTTAGAGGAACTAAAAATGTGACAGCAAAGTCATCAGTACTATGACAATGAAACCCACTGCTTACTACCAGACAGTACATCATAAAATTAATATTTGATTGCTAAAATCACATGCAGTGTTTCTTATTGCTACCAGAGACAGGCTCTGACAGACTGAAACTGGTACAGTCAGATTTGCTACATCTAGAGGACCTATTGCACATACACCTGCCCAACCAACAGTCAGAGGAGCACGGCACCATTGCATGAACAACCTCTGAGTATAATTCATGCCATGAATTACACCGCCAGACTCAATTGAAGCTGCCAGCATGGTACTCCTCACAGAACTGCATCCTTCAAGGAGGACAACAGCCACAGAGCAGCAATCACCAGTCACTGCTAGGTAACTGCTGCATGCATTTCCTCTGCAGACTTACGAAGATGGCTTCCATTTTTAAGTTAATAAAGACCATTGCAGCCATGTCATACTGATAATATCATGAGCCAATGCTCGCATCTGCAGTATTAAGTAAACTGCATCCAGTGATCTGATCAATCTGTAATAATTCCTGTAGAACAGCACCAGGACTACACTCACAGTTCAAATTCTGACATTTGAAAACATTAAGCTTTAATTCCATTTCAGCTGCATGTTTTTCTCAAGTCTGACAACTCATGTGACTTCAACTAATGCCAGAATTTAGCCAAGCAACACCAATATTAACCTTAAACTTAACATACCTAAATTTCAAGGCTTATTACATATATAAACCTAGGTAGGCTTTTTGGTACAGCACATTTTTAATAAAGCCTTTCCTGTTGTTGGCCATTGGTACACAATCTAATTGCAAGTTCATAGAATCATAGAATGGTAGGGGCTGAAAAGGACTTCTGGAGATCGAGAAGGATCACCTAGAACATCATCAGAACAAACAACTGCATCTTGCTATCTGATATACACTGCAAGCAAATATCAAATACAGATGCAATTTCTTTCCTCTGGGAAACACACTGCAATTCAGAGTTTTATGCTTTCAGATTTACACTTTAGGGAAGCAGTAGTGGCACACTGCCAGTTAAGGAAGCCAAACTAAGATAGGTTAGAACATAACTTTAAATTGATTTGCAATATTCATTTAATTAAAGAGAATTAGCCACTCAGATTTTATATATACATATATATATTCTGAAATATAAGTGTTTACTACCGTAACTTGTTTAGGCTGGTTATTTCAGAACAGAAGCTGTTGGTTTTAACCAAATTTGGCAGCATTGGGAAAGAGAGGAAAAGATGTGACAAAGATGTCACCAAGTCACTCTGGAAAAGATTACTAAAATGAGTAGTGGATTATTCCATAATCTTTTTATTTTTGCTGAAGCAGCACAAATATTTTATATACTTCTGTTTTTTGCTAGAGAACCTCTCAAAAGTCAAAAGTAGTACCACTTAGCTTAATGGACAAAGTGAGACTCTTATGAGACTGTTTCTCTTCAAAGTGGTAGTCTTAATATGAAAAAATACTACAAAGATATCAAATAATTGAAACAAGTTAGTGACAACTTCCTTTCGGCATCACTCTAGCTTTTTTTATCATGCTGTTACTATTTCTTTGGCCATCACTTGGAAAAAAAATAAAAATTCCAAACTTTGTATCTTGCATAGCCCTACGGAATCCTTATACCATCCAGTAGAAGCACATACTCAAGATTCTGCCTAGAGTCAATACATTAACTTCTCATTCAAGTTAAGTATAGGGATGTTTCATCAGCACCCATTAAATAAGAAACCAGAGCATTCCCATAAAACAAACAAGTTATTTTGTGCTGCAAAAAGACACCTGGCAGAGTAACTACAACTTGTAAGAAGCAGAATGCAAGAATGCTGTAGGATGCTGCATTTAAGTCGACAGCCGTAACATCCTTGTGAGCAAGGTCAGGAATTGTGGGATAGAAGAATGGACAGCGAGATGGATTAAGAACTGGCTACATAACAGAGCCCAAAGAGTGGTGCAGAGTCCAGCTGGAGACCTGCAACTAGTGGAGTCTCCCAAGGATCAGTGATGGGTCCAGTCCTGTTTAACATCTTTATCAATGACCTTGATGATGGGACAGTGTGTCTTCTCAGCAAGTTTGCTGATGACACAAAACTGAGAGGATTGGCTGATTCACCTCAAGGCTGTGTGGCCATTAAGCAAGGTTTGGACAGAATGGAGAGCTAGGAAAAGAGGAACCTAATGAGGTTCAAGCAGAGCAAATGCAGAGTGCTGCACCTGGGGAGGAACAACAAAATGCACCAGTACAGGTTAGGAGGCAACCTGCTAGAGACTATTAATTTAATGTCACTACCTTATACACAATGTCAATCAAGAATTTCACATTTTGCGTTTCCTCAAGTATAAGACTCTGCCTTATGCAGAAGCATTCTTTTAAAAAAATATTACAGTTCTGAGAATGCACTAGTTTTGGCAAATAGATACTTTCATTTATAGCTCATATAGTGCACATTTTGGATTTGTGCTGAAAATAGTGTTGATAACACAGGGATCTTTTAGTTACTGACGAGCCACGCTTACACAGCATCAAGGTCTTGTCTGCTCCACAGACCACCCTGCCAGTGAGTAGGCTGAGGGTGCACAAGAAGCTGGGAGAGGACACAGGCAAGACAGCTGACCTCAACAGCCCAAAGGGATATTCCAGACCATACGACATCAAACTTAGCATATAAAGCTTGGGAAAGAAGGAAAAAAGTGAGGACATTCAGAACTATGGCATCTGCCTGCCTAAGTAACATTACTGTGTGATGAATTCCAGCTTTCCTGGAAAATGCTGAACACCTGCCTGCTGGTGGCAAAGACTAAGTTAATTCCTTATTTTGCTTTGCTTCCATACACAGCTTTTGCTTTACCTGTTAAATTACCTTTATCTTAATCCCAAAGTTTTTGTACTTTGACCCTTCCATTGTGGTGCTTAGCTGCCTGCTGGGGTTTGAGTGTGTAAACAGCTTCACCATTAGTCTTGTAAAACATTCTACACAGCCCCTTCCCTTAATTTAAGTGAACTCTAATAGGCATGGAGGAAGCTGCCATTAAATCAGAGTCTCATACGTCATTTCTATTCCATAAAGACTACAGTTTTCCTGGAAGAGTATCACTCACTTCTGGTAATGTCTGAAAACACCGACTTGAAAATTGTTATGAAATAAACTATATAAAGTGGCTCCCAGAAAAACAATTTAAAGGAAAAGTCATATTTTCACCTTGCTTACTAGCCAAGGTCCAGAGATTTTATGCTACTGACTGATCTGAAGCCAAACACAAGACCATGCTTTCTGAAGCAACCAAGAAACACGTTCACTGCTCTCACTCACTGAGGGCTGCACTCACTGAGCAGTGTCCCTGCACAAAACATCTGTGTCCCTGCACAAAACATCTGTCTCCCAGGTACCAAAGTCATCTTGCAGAGATTGCTTCAAGATTCACCCCCCAGATTCACAATGTTACTCATCAGGACAATAGCAGTAGGTTTTCTTCTTTCTACCTCCTACCTACTAGCACTATTCTCAGCTTGATCTGAAGTCATTAACGGAGACTGGAGATAACAGTATTACTTCTAAAGAATAATTACAGGCAGCAGAAAAGTTCCTTAGATATTCAAATAGTATGCTAGAATAAAATTTAAAGACCCGAGAAGTCTTCCCAGCAAGGCCTTTCTGAAGTTTTCATGCATTTGAGAACATCTTTAAGGAAACATATAAGGAAAGCAATGACGTCTGCTATTTCACTTGAGTCCTTGGTGTGAGGAAGGAAACTGGAAAAAAAAAATTCTAGGCTTCCAGATGGGTTAGCTTCATGAAGACCTTCAATTGCCTTAAACATGCCCAGAGGAGAAAGCAGTAGCATCTGTAACAGTTTTCAGATAATGCCCTGGGTGGAATATAAAGACCTCTTCCCTCCCTCCACTCCCTACCCAGCTACTGGTAACTGTTTCCGCAACATTAAAAAAACCCTGTATCTGTAACACAGGCAAACCTTAGAGCCAAATATAACCAGGCCATTTTAGCAACAGTCAGTGATGCTGGACACACCAAGTTAACTCACCTTAAAAAATGCAAACCACTTGTAGCCATTTATCACAACTTCAAAGCCTTGATTGTAAATCAAAGTGAAGAAACCATAGTTGCCCAGACTATCCTGAGCCACATCTAACTTCTGAAGAGTCACAAGCACTGTTTTTTCCACAGGCCCTGAAATAAAAACAGGCATTATTACAAGGAAGAGCTAAAATAAAAAATTAGTACGAGGAATGGTGCAACATTTATTTTATCCCTAAAGATACTAAAACACACTTCTTGAATACAGTCTTCTGCAGAAAGGCGTCACACAAACACACTTCAGGGACTTCACTTACCTGTCAGTGTGTCTATATGTTCATTTTTCACACTGCTAGGCAGTATCTGCACATTTAATTACCAGCAGCACCAAACAGCTGTTGCCAGGAACCATCCGCTAATTTAAACGTAACTTGCTATAGGGCTACACAGGACCTGGATGCAGCATCACTCAGGCACCATGTCTGCAGTGAGAACTCTTACCCTAAAAACATCTGGGGTGAAGCATAAGCCACCTCATGCTCCTTCGCATCAGTGCTCTGACTCCCTCCACCACTCACCTCCACTGCTCCTACACTTCCCTCACCTGATCAAAAAAGCAGATGACTGAGAAAAATGTAGAGTATCTGCTACTTTTTAAATAATATGACCGACAACAAATCATAGCTTCTCACTACTACTCATAGGTGTTGGCCCTCCAGGAGCTGGTCTGGTCTCACCCAGCAGAGCCACACTTTGCTGCTCAGAAGAGCAGCTTGCAGGCCAGGCCAGGCTGAGCTGAGAGGGAAGTGATCTGTGGGCTGAGCGGGAGGGAGAAGTGAAGTGGTGTGACCCGGTGGTGCTCATGAAGAGGCCCAGTTGAGTCCAAATCGAAACAAACAAAAAAGCCCCAAAAAGTCAGGGGGAAGTGTAACAGCGCTGCCCTCAAAGGTCACCCAGAGCCAAACTAACGCGAGTGCTTCACGCTGCTTAATTCAATTTAACCTTTTTCTGCCTTAAACCCGGCAGAGCCCCTCCCACAAAAGCCGGCCCTACAGGTCCGACCCTCCGGTACAGAGGCCGCTACAGCCGAGACAAGCACCCGCTTCCCCGCCGCCCGTTCCGGTTCCAGGGCCGTACCGACAGGCACGGAGCACGCGCTCCCCTCCCGCCGCGCTCCCCCAGGCACACGGGAACCCGCCCGCCCCCAGACAGGCAGGGCCGGCCTCGGGACTCCGCGGCCCCCAGGAAGGGGAATAGGTCTGGGTCGCCGCGGTCTCACCCGGCCGGGAGCAGTTGTCGTAGCGGTTGCTGCTCCGCCAGACGCGGAACTCCCATGTGCCCAGCACGTTGGCGGAGCGGCAGCTGGCCAGCGTGTCGTCCCCGGGCAGCTCCTCGGGCAGCTCCCCGGGCAGCACCCCGGGCAGCGCCGCTAGCAGCACCAGCGCCGTAACCCACAACGCCCTCCCCTCCATGGTGCTGATCCCGCTGCCCCTCACCTCCGCTGCTGAAATAGGGCCCGGGCGCCACCGCCACCCCGCCCCGCCTCCGACACCGGGACCGGGACCGCCCCGGGACAGCGAGCGCGGCGCCGGGAGGGCCGGGTTTCCGCGTCTGCACGTGCTGCGAGGGGGGTGGGCTCGGTTGCGGGACGTGGGGGATGAGTGAAGGCCGGGGTGTGTCCGTGTGTCTGTGTGCCCCAGTTCCGAAGGCGGTGTCACGCCTGACAAGGTTGTGGGACCTCATGCAACATGCAAGCATGTCCTCCTTCCCAGAGGTTGCACTTCCCAGAGGGCCATCCTCTCCAGCAAAGGACACCTACCTCCCCAAAAGGCATCCTCCCCTACAAAGGACACCCTCCTCACGGAAAGGCATCCCCCATCCCAATAAATGTCCTTCTCTACAAAGGGAGACCTCCTTTCCAAAGACCATCCTCTTCAGCAAAGTGCTTCCTCCCCAAAGGGTGACCTTTACAACGGGTGTCCCTCCTCAAAGGGTATCCTCACCGGCAAAGCATACCCTCCTCCACAAAAGGTATCCTCCTCACCAAAAAGCATACCCTCACCCAACAGGTGCCCCCTCCAAAGGGAATCCTTCTCCACCGAGGGCATCCTTTTCCCTAAAGCCCATCTACCTTCCTAAAGGGCATCCTTCCCCCAAAAGGGCAGCCTCCTGCACAGTTTCCCTGCCCAGCTACCCAGCCACAGGCCTCTGCACTCAGAGAAGTCCCCTGCAGAGAGGGGCAGCCCAGTGGGGCTGGTCTTGGTGTCACTTCAGGCGAGCACCTTGCAGCTCTGAAGGATGAGGCCTCTTGCCCACCATAGGTTCAGGGGCACAGAGTGACTCAGAGTTTCCGCAGCAGCTGCATGTCATGGCCAGGAAACCATGAGGCGCCAGTTGTTGACTATGATAATGATGCACTAGCTTAACTATAGATATAAATTTCAAATAATTTTGTTAAACTTGTGTAAATCTCAATGTAGATACTCATTTCAATGTAGATACTTGCCATTCCTGGTCAAGCCTCTTTAATGAGATGTGGCTACACAGCATCATCCTGTTTCCTTTCTTTACTAAAGAAATTTATTTTCTTGGCTCCACACTTCCCAAAAGCAACCCCAAAAATACCCACTGACTTGAGGCAAATGCTGGGGATGCAGTTCTTCACATTTTATATGCAGAAGCAGTAATGGTCTGTGGTATCTTCATCTTGTTCACATGATGTTGTTTGGGTGATCCTGCCCCTGCCGTTTACTGTGCTTTGAAACTCAGTTCATATTTGTAGTCACTGCAGGCTGTCCCTGCACAAAACCATGTGGGTTGTCTCTTTAATTGCCTTAGAGTCAGAACAGATTATTGCAAATAAGGTGTATTTTACATAATAGAGATGTAAAATTGGTGATGAGGCCAGGCAGGATGTGGTTTAAGTTCACTCTGGCCTGTTGGATTCACTCCATTTCTGCTCTTCATCTGTAGTTTATTTTACCTGTTCAGGTAAGGTAAGAACTCCCTGTGGCCTGTCTCCTGTAGTAATTCCAGGTTAATTACTTCCACTGAGAAAACCCTCCCTGGTTCACAAGCACTGACTTACCTGGGTTTGTCAGTGAAATACAGCTTTAAATTAGTACCATTATGTGTGTGAGACACATGGGACATCTTCTGTGATTTGGTAAAAAGCTTGTCCTTTATTGGACAAATCTCTTATAAGATCTCCATAAACTGTGTTTTACCAGTGTTTTACAAAGCTACTGAGATCAAAGTCACATAAGGAGGGGCCAAGCCTTTGGGGGGTTTTATTGTCCCCCAGGGGAGTGGTTGGGCTAGTAACTTCCTGATAGCTATAGTACACAACTGTCTCTTTTGTAAGGTAATTGAAGTCACTACCATGGGGGAGAAAACCCCTCAAAAATAAACAGCCAAAAACCTCCAGAAAGGGAACAGTTTTCTGCTGTGTTAGTGAGCTGAATCAGCTCAGTAAAGGATCCAGCACTCACCAGACCTATCTCAGGGATCAGCACAGCCAGCAGCAACTGCATGGGGAAAAAAGGAGATGTTCCTTCCGTGAAAAAAGATGTGAAGATTAGCTCACCAGATGTTCAAAGATTATAAACAGCATTTTGGCAAATAATTGCAAATGAAGCTTTTATTTCTAGCCTGTTCAAATTTTGGGCTCTTTTATCTGTCACAGCCTGTACAAGTAGAAGTGGTGTGTGACCTTACAGTGAAGTGGTGTGAGGAAATGATCTGACTGAAAATAATCTTGGGAGCAAAAACCCCAGGTGTGGTTGTTATTCAGTAAGGTAAGTCCCCTAGTCTGGGAGCTAACCATGACCAGACTGGTAATGAGTCATTCACTACTTTAAAGGAGACAACACAAAGATTATGTGCCTGGAGTGCTTCACAAAGAGCTAATTTCAGGAAAAAACTGAACTGAAAAAAAACATTGATCCTTGTGCACAAAAACTATCCACGTATTTCAGATGTACCAAATAAAAAAATGGTATCTCCTTACAAACTCTGCTGCACTTTTATCAGTGTATCATCCCCCCTACTGCTGATGGAGCTGTTAGCGCAGTGGAATGGAACCGATTTTAAAAAATACAGAACCCAAGCATAACTGAGGTCTGCCTTTTCCTTTACCTGTTTTGGAACACTGCAGGAATATGAGCATTTTTATGATCCTGTGTAGGCTCTGAAATTAACTCCTTACTGAGACAGTTGTTGCTGTTCTGCAGATGGCTCTCTGCAAGAGCAGTGTCCTAATTATGTGCCTGTAAAAAGCAAAGAGCTGTACTCAAAGACTTATTTTTCAGAGCATTAATTCATGCATGATTGTTATCTCACTATAAAATTTTATCTTTTTTTTTTACTGCAGGGTACTAAAGCCAGCTTAGCACTATATTCTTTTATGCATGATTGAACTCATCCTGTTTACTTCACAGTGCAACTGCAGAGCCTTGCTTCTGGAGGTTTTTAGGAGGAGGGAGGCTAACATCTCTTCGTTTCTTGCACCTATAAGCTTGGTTTTAGTTGTTTGGGGTTTTTTTAAGGGAAGACCCTTGCTATATGGAGAAAGTCAAACAGTTTCTAGCAATTAGGGGAATTAATTTTGTGAAAAGAACAAACAGCATGATATTTCAAGTGTATACGTAGAGCTTGTTGTATAGCACTTTACCTAGGCTATCTAAATTAATGCCTGAAGCTTGTAGATGTCTGGGAAAGAACCATTTTTGTTCAGAAAGTTGGTTTCTGTTTCCTTTCAGAATTCATGATTTATTCCAGTGCAGTAATTAATAATAAACCAAACAAAAATGGTGTGGAAGAGTTCTATTTAAATTATTATTTTCATAATATTTTTCTTTTCAGTCTATTTCTTTGAGTGTTAAGATTTTATTTATTGGGCAAAAAGGTGGCTTTCTGAAGTGCTACCACTGCACAAAGCCTAAATAATAATAAGCATAGCAATAATACATAGTATTAGGGTGGAATTTAAGCATAGTCTGAGCCTGCAGTTTAATGATCTGGTAGGTTCTCTGACTGAAAGCATCATTCCTCCGCTAACATGCCTGTCTGTGGTGCAGAGCACTGAGATGCACTAGGAAGATTATACAGCTGAAGAAAAACCTGCACAAGAGGCGGGGGAAGAAAGGGGGGGGGGGGGAGGATATCTGTAATTCAGATAAATTTATTGAGTTGGGCTTTAGCATGTCTCCAAACCAGTTGTGTTGGCCCACCTGGAAGACCATCCTGCTGAAGCACAAGGCTAGGAATACTTGGAGGTATGGGGAAAGAACCCCCGTTGCCTGCAATTGCTGCTGAAGCACCCAAATTGTAGAAGGACATTGATGGAGGTTGGTTTTTCCTACAGTACACTGCAAGGTCAGAAATCATAGTGGAATCCGATCCCATAAGTCAGATATAAATATCACCTTTCAGTTAGTTTGCCTGGCTTTTGTCCACTGATGACTTATTTTTTCTGGCAACTTTTTCTGAAAGATGATACATAGAATACTTGACTGAATATTCTCTCTGTATGTATACAAATATAAATGTCTTGTTCCTGGACAAAAACCCCATGTCTTAATTTAAATGGTGTTGAATTTGCACTCCTGTTTAGAAAGTTAGGAAATGAGAGTGGAGGCTTCCTGGAAACTATTACTTTGGTTATTGGAATGAGTATGAAAATAACAATGCTAATTCCATGTCGATTAAGACACTATTAAAATATTCAGCTAATGTTCTAATTAGGGTAGAATAACAGGAAATATTGCTGTAATTAAAAGCAACACGAAACCCCATTATCTGCAAAACTGTCAGGAGCTCAGTAAGTTTTCATACAGAGAAACTTGATTTTAAAATCTTCTTTCTTTCAGTTATTTAAATCTGTAGAATATTACAGCATCAAGGACTAAAGGAGGTGTCAGCTGGATGATTTGGTCCAGTTTTGTGTAGCCACTCCCAGAAAGATATGACTGAGCTACTCAGAGTTCAGAAATATCTCCCCAGAGCACATCCAACCTGTCCTGGAAGATATAAGCTGGTACTGAGTGGATGGTGACCTCTTGGAGAGCCCTCCAGCCCTGTAATTCAATGAAAGAAGGAAAAGAAGATCATAAAATTAAGATGACCTTCTTGGAGTTGCCTTCACGGAAAGGAAATGGGATTTTTTTCAGACCTATCACATTTCATACACAAACAGTTTTTCTGTCTGAGTGCTTGGTACATATGAGTACACATTTTAATCTCCAAAGAGTAAAGGCTTTTGCCAAACCTGAAATAATTAATTATCTACACAACCCCATAGGTAAATAGTATTATTTTCACATTTAGGAACTGGGGGAGAGGGGGGGAGGAGGTGGGGGAGGACAAAAAGAAGTTAAATTAATCTACTGTCCTGCAAGCTGGTGTTACAGTATATGGTCAGGTGGGAAGTTGGATGGCTGTGAAAAATAGAAATCTTGATAGCAATAGAGCTATGTCATGCTGGCATAAGACAATAATAAAAAACCTCTAAAAAATCCAGTATATTTAGCCTTTCCCGAAAACTTTCACATAGATAGGTGGATAAATTGATAACTCATTTTCCTTTCCTGGTATTTGTCTGCAGTTTGATGTTCTGCTTTCGCTGGTGTAATTGCAGACTGCTGAACAACCCTGCTCTACCTCGCCCTTCCTTCCTCATCTGCCAGTCTCAGCAGGAGCTTTTGTGGCATCAAAGCCAGAGACTGAGCAGTCACAGATGAGGAAGGTGATCAGAAAAAAAGCCCTAACATGCCCTCCCCCAAAAAGTGTTTTTCCATTGCATTGGCTCACTGAACCTGTGTCTAGATGGTCCCTGGACCTGATGGAAGGCAGGAGAGATGTAGAGAACAGCTAGAGGAGGGGAACAGTAGCTTCTCATTTGCTACAGTCACGGCAGTGGATTTGTTGCAGTGCTGAACTGCACTCCATAATTGGACTAATTAATTCATGATCTAACCTACTTTTTCCACATTTTCTTATTCCGAGGTGGAAGCCAGCAGTTTCCTAAAAGAACTGTTTTGCACAAAGTTGTGCCTGTTCCAGATTAAAAACCCGTAATCCATTCAATGCTGTTCTGAGGTGGGTTTCATGTCTCAGCTCTTGAGGGGTGCTCCACTGCCCATTGCAAAAGCAAATCAGTTTTGTGCTGTGGAGTTGAGTGCTGCCTCAATCACAGTGATGCAACGTTTGGTCGTAGCACACAGGTCCTCTATGCATGCACCTATGTGACTTCTGGGAGCTTAAATCATCCAGAGGGTCATTACTGGTGCTTGCCCTGCCTGGGTGAGCTTCCTCAAAAACTGGTGACAGACTTGTTTAGTGCAGCAAGGGGTGCTACAGTCTGTGAAGCACATTTACTTCTCAGGTGGAAAGGTATTTCCAGTGCTCTGCAAGCAATTACTGTGTGGTGGGAACTGGTGAAGTGAAGGCACCCACTCCTGTGCTTTATCAACTGCCAAACTGACACCAAGCAAGGTGCCAACAATTCTTTGTTCATTACTATGCGGTGCTTCCTGCAGACCACAAGAAACCTTCCAGTACTGTATCCCATATGTTCCTATTTGAAAAGAATGAAAAATCAAAGGCCATTTGTAATTATAAGTGCTTAGTGGATTTCATTCTATTATTGCTACCTGTAACTCATCTGAAGTCCTGCCTAGTTTTAAAATGGGGCTTCAGAGGGTGAATACACATATGCAACTGTGTGGTACAACCTTATAAGCCAAATGACAGTTAAATTCTGTGTGTATGAAAGAACCATATGAATATGCCAAATATTAATTATTGTTTTTCCATCCTAAATTTTGAGAACAAACACTGGATGCTTTTTCGTTTTTGTTTTTGTTTTTTTGTTTGACTTCTTTGCTTGTTACTCCAAGCTGCCTTGTGGATTATTCAACTGATGCATTTTAAAGTGTGTCAAGAGCTTGTCAGTTTGTAGCATTTTTTCTGAAATGCTGCCAACCCAAAACGTTCCATTTTTCCATCAAATCTGAAGGTTGTCAGGAAAAAAAATGTAATGTCTTCCCCCAGAAAACTTTCTGTAATTGCCTTTGTGTTTATCACCAGCTTCAGTCTCTAATTGGTTTTCACTCCTTTGACACCAAGGCCACAAAGAAATGGATCCTGTCTTGGACTCTTTCACCTTGTTTTATATACAAAACTAAAAAGCTTTTTATCTGAGGAAGTTCCTCAGCTCTTTTGGGACACAGATGTAATCAGACTTCAATCCAAATTGAAGGTTTTCATGTGCACTTTGATTGTCTCCATATAAAGGAGATAAGGAAGTTTATTATCAGCTTTGCCATTCATTCCTTGCATCCAGGCAGTTATGAAATGCAAGACACACCATTGCTGGCTACTAATGCACTGGCAAAGGTGGCACCGGAGAGGACATGTGTAACCTGAAGCCAAACGGCTGCTGGCAGAGCAGCAGATGGGCACATACTGGCCAGGTCAAAATTCAGTTTGAAAATCAGAAGGCGGTTCCTAACCTGGAAGCAGGAAAGTTATCCCAAAGAAGGGAGGAAAACTGGGAGCGCCCTTAGAATGGAGCTGGGTGAAGGATTACAGGGTGCTGTGTTTGGCATGGCCCAGACCAAGCTCAGTGACCTGGAGGCACATTTTCAGTCTTACAATTTTGCAAGAATAAGTAGGCATGTATGTAAAACAGATTAGGAGTACTTTTAGGAGCCTAATTTAGACTCCGGTTTTGAAGGACTCTCTTTCTTTCTGTTCCCATTGTTGCCCACAATGGGAATCTAAATAATCGCACTAACATATACCACCAGATTTAAAATTGCCTATTTTCTGAATGGTGCTAAACTAAGAAAATAACAGCACTAGGGTGTTCATTTCTGTTATTCAATAGCTGATTATTTTCTTTCTCTAAAGAGACCAAAGTTTCTCTTCAGAGAAGTTCCTAACTGAATTAGTGTTGGCTTTAATAGAATAAATGCAGTGTCAGAAGCGTCTGCTTCTGTTTTTAATCTATTAAGCAAGTGAGTTAGTTGTCTTGAGTCTGTCTCATCTTTTGACATGAGACTTAGCTATGAATACATTAGAGAAACTTGGAACAAAACATTCAGTACATAGTCATTCATTTTTCTTGCAAAAACAGGAAAATGTTCCCATCATTTTCAAATATAATTTTTCTAAAATATTGTAAACAAAAATGTTATGTCCAAGACGCTTAAAAGGAATATGCACCTATTTCAAGATTCCTTAAAACATGCCAATGCTCTGAAATTATGCCACAACAGTCTTTGGAACATTAGCACACAAATACACAAGATTTTGGACATTAACTGCGTTAATAGGGATACTTTGACTTCTTTACAATGCAGAATTACAAGAATGAGTTGTCTTGTGATACCCTGAATTAGCATACCTGCATTGTATGGTGTGAGATAACTAACAGGAGGCAAAGGTCATTTCCTCTGATTGAAGTTGCCATAAATATAAAATACAGCTCACAAGTACAAAATGACTGTCTGTTAAAATCAACAGCTTTAATTATTCAGGGAAGGAGGGGGCAACAAAGGAGCAGAGGAGGCTCCAAGGCTACAAATTTGAGCCTCTTTTCCAACTCATGTTGTCGTCACAAGAAAAGATTAACGGTCAGAAAACGTACGGGTGTACTTTTGTAGGTGGTTTCACCTGGGATGAGAGGGGGACCATCAGACCTTGGCAGCTCTGCACTAATTGTCAAGATAAGAGAATGGTAAATTTTTGCATTCATATGTAAAGTTAGGAGTGAGGAACGACTAACCAACCTTCTACTTTACTGCAGTTTCTTCTTTGTTGTAAACTGTATAAAATCCTACAACTGCTCCAAAGGAATGTGCCAGCTTTGGGAATTATCACCTGGAACCCTTTTCTGTGCAGAACTGGAATAAAATAAGTATCTTGACTGTGTGTTGATTGGTTTTTGCACACCTGGTAAAGAGTCCAGATTGGGACAACAATGTCAAGTGTGAGCCAGTTCACACAGTTGGAAATAGTAGCATGTCAAAAGCAGGGGGACATGCCACGAACCATCACTTAGCTGTAGTGCGTCAGATATGTCTTAATCACCACAGAACAGATGTACCACCCACGCTGAAGTAGACCTCTGCCATTTTGCAGTTGCAATTTTAGAAACAAAAGCAAAAATTACGTTTTTTACACGTAATTTTCTGCCAGTAGTTGGAGTCACATGTCATAGCATCATGTGAGCCCTGAAAATTATAAGACTAACATCTCTATTTTTTCTTCCTCTTCTGCCCAGTGAATTTTGTTTTCGATTTTCTTTCTATTATGATGTTCTCCATTTTCCCTTTCTCATTTTAGCTTTGATTGTCCTCAGCTTGTTCCCTCTTGCAAGCAATTTTTACTTTATTGGAAGCAATATCAGACCTATTACAGAGCTGCAGGGCTTGCTTGCATTAAGCTTAGGATTGCTTCACACCACTTTGGGTAAGAAGCTGAGGGCTAGTTTCTTGCTATGTCTTTGTATTCCCCACTTACTGTCTTTCGTTATTGTCCTGTCTAGTGCATGAACAGTCACAGGGGGACAGAGCACAAGAGTTAAGAGTTGTCTCTTTATTTTGTTTTTGTACAGGACCTATCCCAATAGATTCCTACAACTCCTAGGTACTGGTGCACTATAAACATTGCATTATTTAATGCATTTGGTTTATTGGATAATCTTGGTAAGTTTTTAAATGCCAAAGCAGAAAAAGGAGGCTTCTGTGAGACTGAAAACTCACATTTTCTCCAGCTTTTAGACCAACAGACCTGATTATTCTCATAGTGGTAATGTTCCTGTGTTGATCCACATTCAGTGGCACCACATAGTAGAAACTCCACAATGTCTTCTGGAGATGTGATCAGTGATGCTCTTGTAAGGAGGTTATATTTATTTACACTAGCCCTAGTTTCTAAAACAGCAGTATTGAGATGGGAGGAAAGGAATGAAGCCTGAAGCACTGAGCCACAGTTCATTTTCTTTGCATATAACCTGAACTTAACATGAGTATAAAAAGGTGCAGGAGGCTAGAATCAGGAGCAGGGCCTGGCCCATGTGTTTAAGAGACAGTATAAATTCTCATCCTGCCTCATAGTACACAGACACTTTGCACGAGAAGCTAAAAATGCAGCATACATTCATGTAATCCTGAAGTACTTACCATCACAGAAAAACACTGGAGAAAACATCTTCCAGGCTTGCAGCAAGTATCACTCTATCCATAGATACCCAAAATGATGATGACTTCAGTATGATAATTCCAAGGCCACAACCAATTTTGGCACACATGAGTACAGCAGTGGAAAAGGTCCCTTTCTGAACACTGACTACTTTA
The DNA here is from genome assembly GCA_025331215.1 of Actenoides lindsayi. Taxonomy (NCBI): domain Eukaryota; kingdom Metazoa; phylum Chordata; class Aves; order Coraciiformes; family Alcedinidae; genus Actenoides; species Actenoides lindsayi. The sequence continues at coordinate 6,208 of WTSP01016446.1, read as the reverse complement.
CAAAGCATGGGGATTTTTGAGTAATGATGAAACCAAGACTTGCTTAAATGCTGTGGACGTAATTTCTTGTTTTGCACAGTGTAAAACAAAATCCCCCTCTGGTTTCCTGGTCAGTGAAATAGTAAGGAATCAGTCATTCTCCAAAGGTAGTCCCCAATATTGCTGAAAAAGCTTGCTAAGAGCACATGAAAAACATCTTTTTAGTGGTGCTGAATACCTGTTGAAATCGCACTTTCAGATTTTGGTGTTTTTTGGAATAATTTGGAATAAATCTAACACTCCTCAAACTCAGAGGGAAAACATTTTGACTCCTCTGACATGCTAAGTACTCCTGTTCAAGTTTGTATGAACACATATGCAAGGAGGTACCAACAAAACAGTGCTTCACATATGGCAAAGATGCTCAGTCTGCCAGAGCTCTGGGAAATGCAGCCTGAAGTGTTGTCACCAACTTGAGCCCTTTCTGCTCAACAGCAGCCACAAGCCAGCACTCAAGACATGCACACAGGACACACGAACTGGCACAGGCACAGGGCTGGCAGTCACACTGCTCTGTTCTGCAGCAGGTGAAGGATGCCTTTTCACCTCTGCTTTGTGATCTTACTGCAGTTAGCTAATCTTGCTTTTAAATCAGGTGTCTGCCGTTTTGTAGCAATGGGAGATAGGGTAGAAAAGTTGCATATCCTCAGAAGATGGACAGGATGGTCCAATTCAAGACAATGGCTAGAAGTTCACATCCAACAGATGCAATTTCTCACTGAAAGTGACATAAAGCCTGATAAGGTGTATTTCAGAAATGGCCATTTGAAGCTTTATTAGGGTTTTCCGCACTGGGTTTTGCACTGTTTTGATGTCACAGTTTAGAGATGAGGTAATTTTAAAGAACACTCAAGCTCTGATCAAAAATTATGTGCATACGGGGAAGTATCTGCTTGTTAAAAATTTGTGTGTTCACCATCTTAGAGCAGCACTTGCATTCTGATACGTGTAAAGATGCATGTGTGGCTTTTGCAGTTGTCCAAAGCCTCTGCTATATGTGGGAGCAGTGAGTCTCTTCCACAGAAATGCAGAAAGGAAGGAGAGGTTGTACTCCCCTTCTCCCTCTCTCCTTCCTTTGAAATCTTCTGCTGACTTCTCCTGAAGTCACTGACTCTAGGGGTTGTGAAGGCTTGAAGTAAGTTGGCTTCTCCTTGGTCTCCCTTTGTGCACAAATATATCAGACAAAATAAATCTTAGCAGAGACTTGATCAGCTTTCTAATTCAACGCCATGGTCCCCCCAGTGTTCCTCAGGTAGAGAGGAAAGTCTCTGACAATAGGTTCCTGGAAAAGCAGGAGACCAAGTCGCTGCACAGGGAAGCTCATCTTTCTGAGCAACACACTGAGAAGGGAGATCACAGGCTTTGGTGGGGACTTCTATCACCCTGGAAAAGAAGATGTCCAAAGTGTGGAGAATCATGGGATGATTCAGATTGGGAAGGAGTTTGTGCATCTTTACTTCAACAGCCTGGCCAAAGCAGGATCAGCTTTGAATGAGGTCAGGTTGCTGAGGGCTTTAGCTAGTTGGGTCTTGAAAATCTGAAAAGACAGATAGTGCAGAAACTCTTTGGGCCCCTCTCCCACTGTCTGACTGTCCTCATGGTGAAAAAAGCTTTCTTAATATTCCATCTGAATGTTTTCCCGTTGTCTCTCATCTCCATACCATGAATGCCTGTGAGGGCCTTGGCTTTGGTTTGATGATGACACCACAGGTAAAGCCTTGCCTGGCATCTTTCTGCAATGCTGTAGTGGGGCAATGAAACCACACGGTTTAGCCTCCAAGAAATGCATGGGGGATATGATGTTTGCCTGGTTTAGGAGTGCAGTCATCTCTTTACCCCATATGCATGGAAGAGGTTGGATGCAGAAAGAGACTGTGAGAACCTCTGTGAGTTTTAAACAGCCTTGAAATAGCCTGAGGACATAGGAAATCAATCAGCCCTCCTTCACCAGTGGCATCCTGTAGGCAGGAGAGAGCTTTCTCCAGTGTTGGGAATGGAGCCAACAGACACCCTTACATACACTTGGACTGCTGGCACTGCGCTCTCCTCTTTCTGGGCAGTGAGGAGTCCAGCTAGGTCCTGAAGCACAGCTCTCTGGAGAGATGTAGTGAGTTGTGATCTGAGAAAATCAAGGTTCAGCTGAAATACAGTGACCTGTAGTTGTCAGAAGAGAGCTGAAGCGTGTGGTCAGCACAAATGTCTCTGTTTTCTGGTGTGTCCTGCCAGCCTGCTGGGATTATCTTGTGTGTGCTGCTTTGCTTTTTGGTTGCCTGAAGCCTTGGGATGGATTGGGTATTGTAAGGTCCATACTGCCAAAATTTTCTGCGTGACAGTGAGTGCTAGCAACTTTGTGAGTTTGAGAGAGGAAAGGTTAAGCCTCCATGTGATACAGTTATAAAAGAAAGAAAGAAACCCCAGCTGGGAGGTTTGTACAGATTAATAGTGTCAGCAATTGTGAGTCTGAAGCAGTTTTGCAAACAGTGACAGATCTCCCCCAGCTCAAGGATGATATTTCTGCTATAAGGTCTTCCTCCCCCTTTCACAGGAGAGGCAAAGTGCAGTCCCTGCTCTGGACTCTCCAAAGGCTAATTTATAGCAGAAGGGAGTGAATACAGCTCTGTACTTCATTTTACAAAAATAAATGACACTTCTGTCCAAAGAAATGTCAGGCAAGTGTCAAGTGATCATATCGCTTCTTTACTTACCAGCAAAAAGAGTTAGAAGAGTTTAGCCTTCTTTTTTTCCCAGTGTGAAGTGCCCATTCACTGCTCTTCACACTTGCTTGCTTTACTACTTGTTTCTCTACCTCCGAGTTCACAACCTCTCTTGACTTAACATTCTCTCTTCTTCTGGGCAATTACCTCCCTCCCTGTGAGGACAGGCTGAGAGAGTTGAGGTTGTTCATCTCTGGGGATGCCTTGTAGCATCCTTCTAGTACTTAAAGGGGGACTACAGGAAAACTGCAGAGGAACTTTTTGCAAGGGCTTATAGTGATACAGTGAGGTAATGGTTTCAAACTGAGAGACGGTAGATTTAGATTAGATATAAAGAAGAAATTATTCACTATGAGGGTCCTGAGCCACTGGAACATGTTGCCCAGAGAAGTTGTGGATGCCCCCTCCTGGGAAGCATTGAAGCCCATGTTAGATGGGGCTTTGAGCAACTTGATCTAATGGAAAGTGTATTTGCCCATGGCAGGGGAGTTGGAACTAGATGGTCTTTAAGGTTCTTTCCAACCCAAACCATTTTATGATTCTATGGCTTCTCAGCTAAAATCTGTGAAAAACTTCACTTGCCTTCATTTTAGAAAGGTCATAAAGAAGTTTGGTAGTCAGTTGGACATACTTCTGGAGTAAGAGCCTGTCTAGAAGAACAAGCATTTTGCAAACTAAGGGCTTTCTCATAACTAGTATCACAATATATTTAATTTGAATTCTTGAGAATGACACTCAATGCAGCATTTTCACTTCACTTATTTTGGAGCAGTTCTGAGATTTGTTTTTAAGCAAGCATGAAAAAACAGAATCAGAAGACATGGAAATATGTTATCAACATATTCTTCAACTCCTTCTTTACTGGTCATTTGCAATTTTGCTGGCTGTTACCTTACAGTTGGTCTGGGGTGGTGGTTGGGTTGCATCTCCTCTCTAAATTGCTCATGCGGAGAGCTTGCTACATTTGTCCAGGGGAGATCTACAGAGTCAAGTTCTGAGTGATTTCATGAGGCACAAAATGAAGAGAAACAGGAAATTCTGTAAGGGCAGAAGAAGAAAGACCAACAGTTTGTTTTTAGACATAACCCTCAAAGAAGTTTGAAGATTGATTACTAATATCTTGACAGAATCAGGAGGCTGCAGGCAAATTGATGTGCCTGGATACCTCATTACATAAAAAGATATTTGGGGCAGATTACAGGTGGGAGAAGAAAGGAAAAAAGGATACAAATTAGGGCTCTGACAGATCTCACTGGTGTTAACATTGCTATTTCAGTTGAGTTGGCAGAACAGAATGTATAAAATTAATGTGTTCAACACACACAGAGTACAACCTTGATAGGCCACAGCCTGACATACTAGCTCAGGCTGATGATGGAGGGGAGGGATGGTTTACCCAAGGCAGAAGGCTTGCCACAAACATCTATGAGAGTGGCTGTAGGTCTGTGTTCATAAACATGAGCCATGGTGCTTGGAGAATTGAACTTCGCACCTTGAAGTTTGCAACTCATCAGCCTTTAGGATTAGCTTAAAGCTTCCAGACAGTTGTGAACCCAAGCATATTTCCATGGGTTAAGGTTTAATGTAACTCTCTGTCTCAAGAAGGAGGTGCCTATGAGAGGTTTATTTTCCTAAAGCAGTCAATAACAATGCTCTTCACTTTTATTCTCCCTAAAAAATTGGGTAACTCTGAAATGCTAGTGATACTGAATGGTACTTGATACTTGAATTCCTGAGTTTTCCAGGCAAATAGGTTTGTAGCCCTTAAGAAATATATTGATGTTTATGTGAACAGAGAATTCCCCATGGCTTGTGGGCTCTGGCTGAAGAGATGTTCTTCCTGCCTGACCTGGGCTGTCCTGTTGCTCACTCCCTTGTGAGAAAAGCCTGGTGCATACAACACTAAAACAGAGCTTGGTGCCAAGCACAGTTCCCAAAGTCTCAGGAAAGCAGAGTGCATGGGGTTTAAAATACCACCCTCTGTCTGTGGAGAGTGCTGCTGCTGCAAGGGACTAAGGAACAATTCATCCCATAACACCCACTTCTTTTGTGTTCTTGGCTTGCAAGAAGCAGCGTCATTATCCGGCACCTAGGCTGGACCAAGTCTATTAGGTTAAGATGAAGTTAACATTTGCAGGGTGTGTGGGCAGAAGCACAGGGGCTTGGAGTTACTTGTTACCACAGAGTAAAAGATCTCACTACGAGGACTAATCCTGAAAGCCTTTTTATTTTTAGTTTTGTACACAGAAAAAAAAAAAAAATCTGAAACAATATTAATTCTAAAAATCTCTGAATTTGTTTCATGTAATCTTGATGAAAAGTTTTCTACTTGGGCTAAATTTTAGAAGGATGTTTGATAGAATATGAACATAGAAATGAAGCACACAAAGAAGAAGAATCTGGGCTATTTATGTTAGAGCATCTGAACTCTTTGCAGTAGTACATGAAAGCATGTAATTAACCTCTTCTCTGACTTGCTATTTCTCTTTCTAGTGAATATCCTTCTTCTGGCATGAAGGTTAAGAGTATATGTTTGTTTTGGTACAGTGTTTTGTGGGGTTTTTTTATTATTTTATAGAGAAAAGTAGGGCTTGCTAGGTAAAAATCTCACTGTCTGTATGCTTTTTTTTTTTTTTTCACCTGTACAGAAAGAATAGGAAATGCCAATCCAGCGAAATTTTGCATTCCTATTGCTCAAATGAGAAGCAAAAGACGACATAGGTATTTGATATTTGGGGTGAACAATTAGGTATGAAGTTTTCTGTTGCTGCCCTCCTAATTTACCACTGTGTCATGTGGGGAAGAATCTGAGAACTGTGTGGTTGTACAGTTCAGGGACCTTGTTCTGACCTTGTTCTTGACCTTTTTTTCATGGGACCTTTTTTTTTTCATGGACCTTTTCTGACTGTGCTAACATAAAAGACAACAAAATTTATTAATTGAGCAATGTTTCATGCACATACACGGGCCTAGCTGCAAATAAAATATTTCTTGGAACCTAACAACTGCCTTCATGCAGGCAGGTGATCGTTGCAATGTAATAATAGACACTGGAGAAAGGAACAAGGGGTATGTTTTAAGTAGGAAATAAAGAGCAGAGGTTTATTAAAGTAGCTTTGCAAAATGGGGGTTTAGTAATGAACTGGGAAAAGAGGAAAGGTAATGGCACCAAAGAGCAAATATAATAAATAGGTTAGTGTTTGTTTTTCAGATATGTTTTCAGTTTTTGTTCAAAAAAACCCCCAAAAACATAGTGATGCATGCATCCTACAAACCCTGCATTTATAATCAATAGATCTAATTACATTGAATATTTGGATGGTGTTCAGACTGTAGCCCCTGAATGTACTTTGTGTACTTGGCTCAGAAGCACAAATAAAAGTTGAGAATCCACATGTCATGTTGGCCACATACTAGCTCTGTCAGGCTGACTGACATTTCTCTGTGCAACTCTG
>WTSP01016445.1:1519-16680 GCA_025331215.1 Actenoides lindsayi | reverse complement strand
TTGCAGCTTTTGTTTTCTCCCGCCTTCCCCCCCCGCCTTGCTGAAGACTGGGACATGCCCTCCGGCCCCGTACCACCCGGCCCCCCCCCCCCCCCCCCCTTCCCTCCCAGTGGTAGGGCCACGGGCGGCCCCTGCGTGCCCCTTCGCGCGCGCCGCCGCGGGTCAGGTGCGCTGCCCCCGCGGCCGCGCTGCTCCCGCCTTGCCGGGGGCTGCCGGCCTGAGAGCCGAGCGACCGGGCCCGCTGCCTCCTGCCGCCCCGAGGGCCTCCCAGGGCCTGCTGCTGACACGGGACGAGCGTGGGGCTGCTGGGGGAGGGCCCTGCCTGCAGCGGCCCAGCTCGGCTCGCCTCACGCCCTGGCAGCCGCCCAGGGAAGCTGCGTGTGAAGCCGTGGCCCTGGGGCGCGGCGGGCGGGGGATGCTGACCCTGGGTGGCTGCTTATCGCCGCTGTTTCTAAGCTAGCCTCCCCTAAAGTGAAGAGGTGCGGGCGGCTGCGCTCCCCCTCCTTCAGATCCTCCTGTTGCCAGAGCAGCAGAGATCGCGCAGAGTGAAGTCCCTTGGCGGAGGGGAAGAGCACGGAAGGGATGTGCTCCTTAGTAAGAAAAGGGAAGGCGTTAGCTACAGGCCAGCTGCATAGAAGTGTTCTTCAGAGTGTGGTGGAACATGCATCCCTGGAAAGTGGCCTCTGCTGTTGTTAGCGTGGACGTGTAAATGACTTGCTTCAAAGTTACACGTGAGTCTCTTGGCAGAGAGACCTTTCCTAATGTTCTCAAATCTTGAGATCTCGTTCTCCCACCCGTCAATGCTGTGAACATGTGATAGGTTCTTTTTTTTTTTTTTTTTCTATTTTTACTTAATGTGACAACAATGCAGTCACCTCTGAAGTGAAGAAATACTAGGCTGTAAAACACTTCAAGCCCTCTGAAAAATGCTGTAGGATCTTGATTTGCATGCAGTGGGCAGTTGATCTTCATATCTAAAGATGTAAACAGCATAAATGGTGTATCCCATCATGTACTGTATTACACTGCAGGAGAGCTGAGCTCACTAAGTTTTCACTTAATTTTTCAAGTACTCAAAAAATTACACTGATTTAGTAGCTTAAGATAATTAGTTTAATCACGCCTGTGCTTAAAGGTGTTTTCCTATGAACAGGGCACTGTAAATATAACTACCTCACAGATACAAGTATAACTTGGTGTTCAGAGCAACGTGACAAAAGGCAGAAGTCATTAATGTAGAGAGTAATACACAGATTACACAAGCACGTCGTTTGTGTGGTTGTAAGCATCTGAAACAATGCTAAATCTGAAACTTGAAAGTCACATTTTCTCATAAATTATTAGAACACAGATTTTCCTAAAACATATTGTGCACATTAGCAGTGTGCATGTATTCAAAGCATAGTGTAGCAATGTCTTGTGGCAGGTTTTGTGTAGATAGCTGATACATAAATATGCGTGGAGATTTTTAACACAGAATTGTTTAATACTGAGAAGTGTATGTTCATTGGAAGATTTTAATTTCACTTGGTTTTCCTTTTATAGAGTTACAAAACTGGGGTTAGCTGAAAATGTCATCCTATTTGGCTCAGGAAGTTCACCTTGCAAGAAGACATGAAGAGATGTAAGTAATCGTTCCAGCGCTGTGCCCTGCCTCACAGCAGCTGGTGTTATGGTCTTGCCAGACCTCCCTCACTGCACACGGTCATCCTGTGAACAGGGAATGTGAGCTCTGTGCAGAGCACGGTGATATTTCAACAAGGGGTCGGTGTTCCAGGAGGTGGCACTCTTCCTTCATCAACTATTGGAATTGGAATCCTTGCTTGCCGTTAAGGGTATTGAGGTTGATGAGGTTTTTGACTTCCAATGGTGGTTACTGGTTTAAGTTCTCCATTGTTAACCTCCTGTCAGTGTTAAATTACTATTTGGGGAAGGTAATTGGATTCTGTCACTCTATGCCTCAATTACAGGGTCGCTTCTTTGTTGCCCTGTAAACTCGAGGCTGTGAAGCAAATACAGTAATGATTCAGAAAAATCTGCTTTTCTTATAACAACTAGTACTTGCCAATGAGCAAGAGTAGTACTGATCGAGTCACCCCAACCCACCCTGTCTTTCCTGTTCTGGGAAATTCAGTGCTTCTAAGCACCTTAGCATATGAGGACTGCTGGTTGCAACAGTATAGCTCCGTACAAGCGCAGCAGGTGGTGTCTGCCTGTACCTTTTCCCTCCCCCAGCACACCCACCCTACAGCCGGCTTAATTAGCCCCATAGTTTTGAGAAAACTGGGTAAGGTAAAAAGGTTATTTTCTAGCTCCTGAGCAAAATGTTCTACCCACTTAGCAAAATGTTTTCCTTTGTAGACTGTCTCAGAGATCAGAGCTGCTACAGCAGATGGAGACTCATCTAGGAGACAAAAAGACTAAAAAGACATGGCAAATTCAAGCAGCTGATGCAGCTCATAAAAGGAATGCAGCACTTTTAAATGTAAGTTTCTGCAACTACCAGGAACTGCATTGAAATGTCATGGTTGTGTAGCTTAGAGAACTTAAAAAAAAAAAAAAAAAAGGTGTTTGCTCTGTAGTTATCATTTGAATTCTCCTATATACAGTTCCCTCTTCTGGAACTTGACCAAAAGTATTAAATGACAAATCTTTATTATCTGATGGCATCAATACCTATTTCCCATGCCCTTCTTATGTGAGCCTCATGGTGGCAGCTGCTACTATTTTTATTTTCTTTTTAAGTACATGTAGAGATGCAACACATGCTATTACATGTCTGCCTAAGAGAACTTAAGAGTCTGACAACACTCACAGCACCTCTCCACTTTGATTCAAGATACAGAGGTATGTTTGGACATAGGGGTTGACCAACCTATAATGCTTTCAGTCCAGGGCAGGAATTATTCTCCCACTAGTGTTGTGTGAATTTGTGGAAGAAACTCTCAGTTTAATGCTCTGCTTTAAAGAGGTGTAGAGTTACTTCAAGAATCCCACTTGCAAGTCTGTAAAAGCAGCATTTGGTGGTTTTGCCTCTTCCTAGCAGTGATACTGTTAATGTTAATAGCTGTTCTACATACCTGTTGTCATATTTAGGTAAGACTTGTGTTTAATGGGCAATTAAAAAGATCTAGGTTTGATATCAGGGGCTGGAATGCTAAAACCTGGTTTTGAACCCCTAACTTAGGCATCTGAGTGAAGAGATTGCACTTGACCACAGACGTGAGCGCATATGGGAAAGACATTTGTCTGTTGTTCAGGATACAGCAGAAACCAGTACCTCTTGTGCATTTTCTTTAAATACTTACTTATTAAGGGTCCATATTGCATGTATTGTGTTTATTGGAACAGTAAGTTTTACTATAGAAAATTCCAAGATTAATTTTTGTCACTGAATTTCTTTTGTTTCTTCATGCAGACCCTGGTTAAGATTTCAAATGTTCACATTTCATGTGGGTATAATTCTATTGCAAACCCTCTTTGTATTTAGATGGGAGTTATATTTAGGGAACAGCAGACAAGGCAGAACAGTTAGCCAGGGTTGCCTTCCCAGCTCTGCTGTGGCAAGGAAGATTTTTCAGCTTGGACTCTGGTAAACTGGTGCATTCTGGGCTGAGGCAATCAAACCCCTTTGTATTGGGTATAGATAAGTGTGGGTGCCTCAGTCGGAGAAGTGAATGGTGTGTTTATTTTTTCTGTAGTTCATGCTCCATTGATTTAGAAATTTCAGCCATTATGACTTCCATTTTCCATATGCATTTTGTAATAGACTCTTCTTTCATAAATACTGGGTTTTTATGAATCATTTGTATTTTATAAATGCATTCTCAGTTTACATATACAGGCAAATATAATAAATGCAGGGTGTGTTTCTGCATGCTGAAAGCTTGTTGTATTGGAAATGTTAACAATAGTTCAGACATATACAGAGTGTAAATATTTTTGCAGTTAAACAGATATTTGCCATCTTCTGTCACATCCTCAAAATTGTTCCTTTCAAGTGTCAAAAATGTTGGTGTTTGTATGGAAAAAAAGCAAAAACATATGTATCAAAACAAATTCTGTTGCAGGATAAAGTAGCATAAATCAGTTTAAATCTATTAATTTTATACTAGCTTTAGCAGGCATGCACTCCTGCAGATGCTTTCTGATAACAGAAGAAAACAGGGGGGAAAAAAAATCTATGCAGAATAATATATTTGAAGCTTGAAAACAAGACTGATTAATGTGCCAGCTTCAGAATATTGTTCCTGATACCAGGCACTGTACATTTCACAGTTACCATGTGGAGAGTTGTTGATTTGGCCTACTCAAAAATACATGGACATGATGAAGTGTTATTTTTTTATTTGCATTTCTGGTTTTCTGCGTGTAAGCAAAATCGGTTGTTTTCAGTATGTGATCATAGCAAAAGACATTTTTCTTTCTCTGTGCTAGTCGATATTTATGCACAGGAAAGCATTTCAAAATTAATTTCTTTTCTAATCAGTAGGAAGCACGAAACTAAACATTTAATTTTTTTTATTTAAATTATAACATTATAAGCACTTGTTCAGCATTTTAACGTAGTTATCAGAGTGTTTGCCTCGATGTCTTTAGAGGGAGACTGCAGATTAGGGCAATCTGTATCATTTGGTAGTTGTATGATGTCATAATAAAAGCAGAAATTAGACTACTATTTATAATCTCAGTTATGACATTTGTTTGCCAGTAATATTTCTTTTGTTTAGAAATATGTATTACTGTGCAACAGCTTATGAAATTAAATAGAAAATAAATAATATGCTATAATACTTAATAGTGGGAAGGTGATTTAGACCAATTTTTTTTTCTTCACAGGCATGTAATTCCAGAAGTATTTAAGTGGGATTCTGTCAGCCAGCTATCAATATAAGTGACAGCTGAATTTGGTCCCCTAAAAGTGATGCATGTGTCATGCATTCCATTTTACCTCTGGGGAAGAGTTTTGAATTATTTTTGTTCTGGTCCTTGTGGATTTAGGGGAAGCGTTGTAAGATGCTCTCTTTTTTCCCTGCTGTGACATACTAGATGTGCTGGGTTTTCCAAAGACATTTACACTGCTGATGTATTTATTTTTATATTGATGAGGATTTCTTTTTACTACAAAGCTTACCAGTTGTGCACAAACACATGAAGTGCCATCTAATCTTTCAGTAGTTCCAGTTATTTTCTAAAGCACGCTGCACCTTCCAGCAAAAATTTCTTTCACTGTCTGTCATTAAATCAGTATTCTGAATGACAATAGACTGCACAACATACAAACTAGAGTGAGCAACGAAAAGACACATCCTATATCTAGGCTATGCCAAAGTGACCTTCTCTGCTAAACATATATGCACAACTGCTGTCTCCTTTCTTGCCTGAAAGACACTCATTTCCTATCACCATAAACATTCCAACGACTTAGCTGAGTATACAGAGAAATAATGATATTGACTGATATTCTTTCTTCCTATGAAAATTCCTACAGGAATTAGGAAGAAGGAATCAGAGAGGAGAAAGATCCTATGGAAGAATATGAAGTGAACATTACTGATGGATCCTTCTTTTCAGTATGCTGATAACTTCTCCAGACTTGGTCTAAGCCACAGTGATAGGAGGTTCATTTAGTGCTATTTGTGGTGTACCTGTTCTAAGTATGTGCAACAGAGAGATTTCTTGTTTAAATTACTTAAGTCTCTGTTTTTTCCCTTATTTAGACATTGTGATTTCACATGGCCTCCATCTTTGCTCATATCCCCCCTTCGGGTTTATCCCCTGAAAAGGGGCATCCTCTTGCTACTTCTCAGAGTTTGGATAAATCTGAGACTTAGTTTGTTCTTTCTCAGACATCCTTTATCTTCCTACAAGGGTATGCACTTTGCTATAGACAAGAGAGAACAGTTTTGCTTGGATTAGGTTTGTGATTGTGTACAAGGAATTGCAGTCGTGATATAAAAGGAATTAATGAAATAAGGGGAACGCTAAATGGAGTGAACTGAGTGTATCTGTATCACTAAGTTGAAATTCAACTAACAGCAAGGCTGGTTTTTGCTTTTATTAATCATACTCTCCTGAATTTGAGTCATATTTTTCAAAATAACCCTGTCGAGCACTGTTTGCTTATTGATGGGTTCAGATTGGCTATCATTCAATGAGAGTAATCGTGTTTGGTCTCTCTTGTGGATATGCTTCTCCAGAATCTCACTCTTTCAGCGGCAGTGGTGGTGAATATTTGGGAAGTCCCTTTGGGGAATTTCCTCTCTCATTTAGTTTTTCTGTTGTACTCTTCACACCCGCTCTCTGCTCCCAACTCTGCCATCTGCTATACTTTCTTTCCCCCTCCACTCTGTTCAGCTTTGGCTTCTTCACACCCCACTCCCACGTCCCTTTCTGTCTCTCTTCATCTGCCCACCACTCAATCTCTTCAATGTTTGGGTATGGAACTAAGCCCACAAGAATGGGTCAGAACTTCAAAGGGGGAGGGCGGTTAGTTTAGGGGGATGTTTTGATTTGGTTGTTGCTGTTGGTTTTTTGTTCGTTTCTGTTTTAAATAAAAAATTACGTAGGCCTTTGCGAATCCAGCACACATCCACTGGACAAGCAGAAACCCAAATACTGTGGTTTTTGTAAGAAAGCTATGTGAGGTGCATTGTCATCCAAGTTTGTCTGGTGAACAGCTTGCTGCAGCTCTACATTTTTGTGCACATGTTATGCATGCATATTAGCAAGTCATCTTTGTCTTGAGGAGTAAAGATCTTGCACATAATTTGCCTAGTTACTTTACAGTTACAGTAGCTAGAATACATCCTTCAGGCTTCATGAAGCACAGAGAAAACCATTCTGCTCCCTTCTATTTCCTCAAGTTTTATTGAACAGAATTTAACTGCAATTTACCCAGGTGTCCAGAGAGAATAACGGTGTCTCACAGCAACGGTCTTGTGTGGTCGTGAGATTTATTCTTGTATCAAAAAGGTAGAGCAAACATATTTAGAAACTGTAGGATGTTAGCCTTACAAGTTGGATTTCAGAATGACTAAACAGAATTGAATGTCTTTGTTATTGTCTGTTTACCTGTAATAGGTTTATTTGGTTAATTTAAGTGTCTTTATGTGAGTGTGCATTTTCCTTTTAAAATTCCCAGTGTTTGTTTGTGTTTTAGGATATAGAAGCAGCAGAAAAAAAGCTGCAAGAAAGAATGTATTTACTTCCGCATCCTGATACTGTTAAGTTAGAAGTAAGTCCTAGAACTCTGTCTTTTCATTTGCTGTTTACCAAATATTTTGCTTTTTTTCCCCCCTCCCCCCTGAAGCATGTTCTTAAAGTGAAAATAATTGATTTTAAAATCCAGTGACTGGTATAGCCAAAGGCCTGTGTACTGTGTAGCAAGCTGAACCTAAATTCTGGGGCAAGGTCCCTAGTTTCTGGAGCATTCTGGTGGAAATATTTAGCAGCTTTCAGATCTATACAAATTTCCATTTAAAAATTAAGTCATATATAAAAATGAATCTTGTGAATATCAGCAGATTACCCTATTTCCTATGTCAGAGCTATTTAGTTTGGTTTATATGGTCACCCTGTTTTCAGCTTGCCACACATTGTCATCTTTACATTTCAGGGTCAACAGTTTATCAGCATGAACGGAGAAATCTTCACTCTTTAGAGTTATTTTATGGTTGTATGGGAGTTTCTGAAAAGCACAGCTACAGCGGGAACACTCCGTTTGTACTTCTCAACCTGTAGTCCCTAAAACATTATTTAAAGATAAAACTTTTGAACAGCAAGTTTCTCTGAGAGCTAAATATTATCCTGATACAACATAACCGGTTTAGTTCCGTAGTCTCGAGACTGTTTTATCGGTATTGCACAGTGATGAATGAATGATGAGGAAAGAAACAATCCTGGGAACAGAAGTTGGAACACAGCTCTTCCTGATGCAAACTAAACACCTTGACCAAAGACCACAGAGTCAGGTTCACATGCTTATTTCTTGCACCGGTGTTTTGTGGGTTCTTTGTTGTATGGTGGCTTAGTTTCCGCAGGCATAGTAGCACAGGATGTCCCACACTGGTTTGTGTGCTAGGGCACTATCAAAGGAGGGGAAAGGTGTAGATTTTAGTGCTGGCAGCCTGTGAAAAGAGGTGTATTTTACATTAGTTTCACACCTGTTGGGCAAGTGTAATGCTTAGGCTATTACTTAAATAAGAGGCGTCACTTCTTGTGCTGGTTACTTTTAAAGTTTTTGTCTGCCTTTGCATTTTGTAAATAGTCTGCTCCTATCACTGTGACAGGGTGCACACTGAATATGGACATTCCGTGGGGTTTTAAAATACTTTTGTAGAGATTTTAGGCAAAGTGGTACTTTTCTTTTTCTAGATACCCGTGTATCTTGAATGATGCTAAGAAAGATGCCAAGCTACCAATATTGAACCTGTTTGGACTGTGTTCAGAGGTAGTTTTAGACTCCTCAAGGACTTGCCAGGCACCTCTAGAGTTGTTTGGGTCAGTTGTGGACCGGTTCTCCCTCTGTCCTGCATTAGGTGTTAAGCTGCTTGCACCACGTAGACCGAAGTCCGTACAAATTGGAGAGTGCAGAGCAATTGCCTATGGCTGCAGAGATGCCTACACTCTGAAGCAGCAGTTAAATTTTAGAGAGAACAGAGTTACTATTTGAAGGAGAAGATCCTATTTCAGCCTTTTTTATACTTCTAGAGAAGAGTGCTATAAATAGTGCAGAAAGAAAACTTTCTTTCATGGTACAAAATTCTTGTGCATGCTTTGTTCCAAAACACTTCTGAGCATATTTCACTCAGCCATATATGTGTCTGTATTAATATACTTTGAAAGTTATGGCTATAATGGATCCCCAGCTTGCTAAGTCGGAGTAGTTTTGTGTGACAGCACATATGCTTGTCAAAAAAGATTCTTTGAGTAAATCTGTTGAAGAAAATATTTTTGTAAATCTTCAAGAGCCATAGTTATATCTGAGATACATGTAAGGATCAAAATGATTAGCCAGGAATCTAATACTCTGCAGGCAGATGTTCGGTTTTCTCATATGCTTCTTCTACATTATATGCTTAAAGAAAAAAAGGCTTAGTACATGTGTACTGTAAATGTTTTCTTCTACAAAATTACTTTTTTCTGAATTCAATCGTTGCCTAAAAATACATATATTGGTAGATGGATTAAAGTGTTGGCTTGATACAGCTCTTTCACCACATTATTCTGTGGAAAATAAATTATACATGACACTTAAAATATTCTTCAAAATGCTACAAACAACAAAGTTATTCCTAGGATACCAAGACAAGAACGGTGAATGGTATGTCCATTCCCCAGGTAAAAAAGAAGGTGAACTTATTATTCAGGGCACAGGGGTAATGCAGAAAAAGGGTTAGATAATCCACAGTGATTTTTCTAGACCACAGGGTAAGTATACAGCTGCTGGGTGGGGTTGGGTATTTTTTTTGTGATCCAAATACTGGAACCACCTACTTCATCAGTCATTTATCACTTCTGAAATTTTACTCAAATATTGTGGTCTTTTCTAGGATAACCAATTTACATAGCACTTTTCGTTTAACAATTTTTTTCCACTTCAAAATTAAATCCCACTAACACACATACTTAAATATAAAACCTGCTTTTGGAAATGTTGATTATCACAGAAGAAGATTTTATTAAAGGTACTGTGAGGCTCTAAACTACTCTGTTGCTTACCACAAGAGGGCACATTCAGTCACTTCACAGTTCCTGCTGCAGAATGAAATCTTTCCAGGCTGGTATTTTGTATCATACAAGAGGTTTGAAATTGCATGTGTAAGTACGTTGTTCTTTTCTGATAAGAAAAGGCAAGATTTAATAATGCATAGAGTATCTATATTGTTTTTAAACAGGCTGACACATATTTTGAAATAAAGTTGTTTTTTTTCTCATGTCTTTCTTAGACTCTCTATTGGGCATCAATAAAAGAATCTCTACCCAAGTGGGAACAGTTTCTTTTAGGAAGAGCAGAAGTTCCTATCGGTTTTAAGAAAATGAAAACTACAAAACAGAACATAAGCTACCCAGAAGAAGATTCACAAAAATAAACACTATTTTCATTTTGTTTTGTAATTTGTGACTTGAGCAGACAAGATCATCCAGATCAGGCAACAGAATATCATGCCATTAAATCGTAATGGTAATCATTTCCATGAAAATGAACTATATTCAGTAATTTGCTTCCACTGTCACATTGTATACAATTCTTTATTTTTATTCTGTATTAGAGAAGCAATCCTCAAAAGGGCTTCTAGGATCAAAAGTGAGAAACACTGGTGTATAGAAACCCACCAAGGCAATTGCTTTTTCAGTATGAGAAGAGTTTTAGGTTATTTTTAATCCTCTGCTTGTACATGTAAGTGTGATAAGACAGATTCGTGCATTATCTTTTTTCACTGCAGTCATCTGTGCAGTATGCCTCTTTGTAGTTGAGAGAGAAAGTAGGAATTTACTGTTAACAGGAAAGGCAGGCTGTTTGCGTCAGACAGAATAGCCTTGGGTTAGCACCAGAAATGTTTGTAAAAACCTTCAGGAGAGCAGTTGTAAAAGGAACACCTTGAATTTCTGCATCTTTTTTCCCCTGATTTTTGTCATTGCCACTTTCATCACTTCGACACCTCACTCCAGTAACCACAGCTGCTTTTTCCAACCTCCTGCTGCCTACTTTGTATTTCCCATGTAATGGGTGGGTAAAGTCAAGAAAAAGTAAACAAATCTCTAGGGTATTTTGCTACTTTTAGGCTGCTTTTAATTCTATTTTCCTTCTGTTGACATAATCTACAAGTGAGAACTTTTGCTTAGACGTGAGAAGTTTGAAAGAAGCAAACTGAAAGGTAGCTAGCAGTGGCTGTCCAAGAGCCAAGGAGATAACATTTTCATTCTCAGCCATTGAACAACTCCTCAGTTTCCTCCTGCAGAAGTGCAGCAGTATAGTGAGTTTTGATTGTGCAGTGGGCTAACATGGTATGAAAATGTCACTGGTCTAAGCAAGTGCTTTTTAAAGTATCAGTTCAGTGAAAGATCCTTCCAGGTGTTTGACTTGGCCTGCAGAAATTTAATCCTTCCTAAGCAAAGGAATTCTTTTTTTTTTTTAATTAAGGACCTGAACTTGATTTTATATATTGTTAAAGCTTAATTTCTTACAACAACATGCTTCCACCCCTGACTGTAAGAGATAAAGTAGGAGAAAAAATACCTTTGCCGGTGTTCAAAGATATGAAATCGAAATTATTACAAATTTTGCTAGGCTGCTAGTGAGCTCATCTATGCATCTCCATGCTATATATACATATACCCTATTATTAAAAAAAAAAAAATAAATCTTTATGTATCATGAAGAATCACTGACACAATAAAATCAAAATTTCAGTTGTGATAAGAAATCATTGTATGTTTTCACCGGGAATATTAGGAGTTCATTTAAAACTTTTCCTGCTGAAGTGTCCATTAAACTGATAAGTTTTTACAGAAACTGCCATCTTAGAAATATCCTGTTGAGTGGGTGTTGGTGTTTGTAACAATAACGTTGTTTTCATAATATGTGATGGCAGATTAGCACGCTTCTCTGCAGTGTTGTTAACAGTTGTAATTAAGGAATAAACAGTAAAGGGTGTCAGTCCGATGACAATTTCATCTATAGTGTCACAATACAAAATGTCACAAAATATTAGAACTGTTATATAACTACAAAAATATCAAATTAGGCTTTCATCTTACAAGAAGGGAGCTTAAAGAAAAAAAAAAAAATCTGGCATAGAGACCACTGCAATTTTATACCTACTCAGTGTTCTGTCACAAAGACAACTTGGCAATATTTTCTTCTGTAAAATCACAATGTGGTTCTCAATCTGATTTAGCGGGAATGTGTGTGGATCTTAGAAGTGTAGTAGAGCTCACGTTTAAGAAGCAAATAATTGGAACCAGTTGAGCAGACAAGGGAAAAGCCATTTACGCATGATGGGTGGAATGAAGGGATGGGTGAGCAGTTAGTTGCTAACAAAGACTAGGATTCGCCCTGGTCTTTGCATCCAAAGGGAAATCACTTAAACTAAAATCTGGGCCCCTAAGTAAGTACCTTATACGTGTGAATAATCTGGGTCTTTATCTCTTTCGACTCCACCTAAACACTAGGACACAATGCAGATGCTCACTGTCTCCTTGCCCCTTTTGATTTCCCGTGGAAGGCAGGCGAAGTGTGTGGACTGTGAGGGCACGGCAGCTGCATGGGGAGGGTTCTGGAGCTGCTGTGAAAGGCACCTGCGAGCAGTGCTAGCCTAGTTCCTGTGCTGCAGTTAACTGCTCAGATAGTATGTCTCTGATTATTTTGTTATTGGGCAAAGTGCTTAAGATTAACATTAATTTATTTTTTTTTAAGCATAGCTTTAGAAAAAACCAGGACAACTAGTGCATGGAAAGCTATATAGGAGCATGTTCAGAAAAGGAAAAAAAAATGGAGAGAAATATTTAAAGCAGGAATGTGTACAGGTGACTGCTCTGAGAGACCAGGGCCTTCATGTTGGCCTGTGGTCTGATATAAATAAATGCAGTTGCATCTGAGCGTGGAGCAGCAGGGCTGGGAAGGTATAGCAAATGAGCCTTTCCTCATTTGGCACAGACCTTGGGGCAAGCAGTGGTGGGGAACATAGCTAAACAGTGTCTCCTGTTATACTTAGATTTTTTGAGTGTATATACTTAGATTTTTTGAGTGTATAGTTGAATTTACGATGGCAGAGCTACCTCGCGACTTGCCTTGCAGTAGATATAAATTTGGGAAAGCAAATGTTAAACTTGGATGTGTTAAAAAAAAATAATAAAAATCCCTAAAACTGAGATATATTGATATGGTTTAATATCAGCTTTAAATGAGATCTTGAGTGCATATTCTTCACCGAGCCAAGACTCTCACTTAAAGCACATCAATTCTATGTAGTTACACCCCTTCGTAATCCAGGTTTTATATATATATAAAAATATAAAATATACATTATATATATTACATTATATATATTTCTTATGTAATTTCCTACTCATCCTGGGTAACTGGGGTTTTTTTTCCCCTCAGAACATAACCTGTAACTCTGCATTCTTGACTTGCTGCTTGCCCTTTTGTGCTAAAATACACGTGCACATAAGCAGCAGTGGTCCTGAGTGCCTGTTGCTGCTTTTGCTTTTCTGGTGGGTGAGGGAAAAGCAATTGAGAGAAAAGCAGTGAGGAAAACCAAATGTTTTGCTTGTGTGTAAGTTAATCTTTGACTGTCTTACAAGAAGAGATAATTAATCATCCTTTTATAGGTTTATGCACAGATGAGTAACCACAGTACTACCCCAGGAGCACAGCCTGTTCACCCATCTTGTCACCTCTACCATCACATTCCTGAGCTTTTTACTTTCTCAGTTATTCTGGCTGTGGGGGCAGTAGCAGAAGGCATGTTAGTTTTCACTAGGATAAGAAATTTCTTATTCCACAGAATCTTTCTCAAGCCTATTAATTTCATTTGAGAGTACACACGAAATAATAAGCTGTTTCAGACACATGATATTTGACACTTACTCCGGTATCCTCTTGATTGTATTTATTCAGGGTCATGTTTTCACAGAAGTTGGGAGATGGATTTTAGGCTGAGCTTATACTTCTTCATTTCTGTCTTTTTTGTTCACATAGAGTAGGTCAAGGATGTAGATGCTCAGTTTGAGCTTGTTGGTACTGAAAAATAAGAAAACCAAATTTCAAATGGAATGTACTTTTAGAGGTTACATCTGAAAGAAAACATTATTTACTCCATAATGGTGATTTTCATAATATTTTAATAGTTGTGTTCAGATACAACTTGACCTTAAATATCACCCCAAATGCAAGCTGTTTTAACATATTTGTAATGCTAAAGTCTTCATTACTGTAATATTTTGTTTGCCCAAGGATTATAATCCGTGGATAAAATATGTGTTACATTTGAAATAAAGCTTTTATGCTGTAGTCCCAGTCTCTTGGATTTCAGTGGTATATTGCATGTATGAGTTGGATGTAAATTGGCGCCTGCTATAGCCATGTGTGTGGACAGCGAGTAGGCCAGTGATAAATACTTGCTTAGACATAGTGTTTATTTTCTTCTCATGCTGATCTGAAATACTAATCTGCTGAGTGAAGATTAGAATCCCAGAAGTTTGCTGCTGAAAAATCAGGATGTAATGAATTCCAGATCGATTATTTTCACTCTTCCTATTGTTTCACAATAACTGTGAGCTAGATTACTTTAGAGACGTGATTACTAGCAAGATACGGATAGAGATACTTAAATGCTTGCAAAGGAAACAGGTGGGAAAAGCCACCCGGTTTTCTAGTGCGTCCTCTCGCTGTGTGAAGCTCTTTGTCTTTGCCGTAAATAGGGCGATTTAGTTTGGGAATCTGCTGAAACAGCTCTTGAAAATGCCTTACATTGTACCTGCTGTGTATGTATTCTTCCAGTTGTATCTTTTTCATTGGAGTTACTTTGCATACGTTTGTTTTTAACGCATACAAATAGGGGGTACGCTTGCTTCTTCCCCTAAGTTTTATCACCAGTGATGATGATCTTAAAAATAAATGTGTGGTGTTCTTTCTCCTTACTCTCAGTCGTATCACCTACCAGAAAGCCCTAATAGGCAACAAAATAGTGTGAGACGGTATTTACATCACACTTTTGAAACAGATTCAAGCAGAGCCAGCTGCCGTGAGATTATTTTACAAATATCTTGCAGATTAATAAAATGAAGATTTTTGGCGTCCTTTAGGTAAATTACGGTCTCCTTGACTAATTACATAGCTTGAAGCCGCGGTAAATTAGTACCTGCCTCAGAGCGGCGGTGGGAAACGTAATTTTGGTTTCCAGACTCGCATTTCTTTCTTTACCCATTTAGTTTGTAGGTGTTCCCAATAGCTTCACTCACGGTGCTCTAACTGTTGCTCGATAAAAGCTTCCGGAGGATAATTCTCTTAAGCGAACCCGCGTGCCCGCAGCTCTGTTAGGCGCGGTCTAACTGCGCGCTGCCCGGCAGCTCGCTGCCGCTCCCGGGCTCTGCCGAGCCTGCCCGTGGGCAGGGCAGCTCCGGACGGGGGAACGGCGGAGACAGGGGGCTTG
>WTSP01016444.1:2224-13712 GCA_025331215.1 Actenoides lindsayi | reverse complement strand
GGCCCGGGGCTGGTGCTCGGGGCTGGTGCTCGGGGGTGGTGGCCAGTTACCTTCCAGCGCCTCGAAGATCGCCTGCGCCATCTTGGAGCCGGGGCGGCCGCGACCCGCCAGCCGGAGCGGGCACCGGCAGCGGAGCCGCCGCCCGCCGCCAGGGGGCGCCCTCCGCCCGCCACGGGGCTCGGGAGCGGGGGAGGCGGACTGGGGGGAACTCGGTGCGGGGGCTGGTCCCGCCGCTCCGGGCAGCGACACCGCAGCGTGTGCGGCCGGGCCTGGCGGGGTTCTCGCGTTTAACTTGGGCCGCGGCGGAGCGGCGCCTCTAACCGCGCCTCGGGGTTCCGCGGAGGCCGGGCACCACCGAGAGCGGTGGGAACCGCCTGGCGGCCGCACCTGCCCCCCTCGGACTCCCGGCAGGGCACCTGCGAGGGTTGGCGGAGCCCTCGCCCCGCTGCTCTGCCGCGGGAACACCGCGACCCGGGCCGGGCCACCCCACGGGGCCAAGAGCAACCAGCGCCGCGCCGCTGCCTCCCTCAGCAGCGGGGGTGGGCGGGACGCTCCACCCGTTCCCCATTGGCTGCAGGAGGGACGCTTTCCGCCAATGAGACGTAAGGGTGGCGCCGCCTATTGGCCAAGAGCGCTGATGGACAGCCGGGAGAGCCTGTGCGCGCGGCGGGCGGGGCCTCGTCCCCGGAAGCGTGCGGGCTACCGGCAGCCCGGTCCGGTGCGCCATGGCCGGCGACGGCGGGGACGCGCTCCGCGCCCTGCTCCGCGCCGCTAACGCCCTCCTGCAGCAGCACCGCTACCGCACCGCGCTCGCCGTCCTCAAGGGCTTCCGCAATGGGGCCGTGTGAGTGCGGCGGTGGCGGCTGAGGGAGGGACGGGGCCCCGGGCTCGGTGGCTGTGGGGGTGTCTCGGTTCCTCCGGGGTCCGGTCGCCGGGAAGGCCGCCGTGAGGCCGCCTTGCTTGTAAGGAGGCCGGGGCCGATGTGGTAGAGGTTCGGGAGGGGTGACCCTGCCTCCCTCCCCGGTAGGTGGGATTTTAACGGGCTTTGGGGTCCCCGGCGGGCCTGGCTTACCGGGGAGCACGTTCTCGTAAGTCAGTGGCCTGGGCTCCAATTTTGGTGCGCTGCTGTTACTGGGCTGACTTAAAAGAAAGTTGTAGTTGCCCAAGTAGCATCCTTTGCCTGTGAGCAGAATAGAAATACAATCGTTTCAATGTATAATACAAACACTCTGAAATATCTCTCTTTTCACAGTTACGGAGCAAAAATTCGTGCCCCACATGCCCTGGTGATGACCTTCCTATTCAAGAGTGGAAGGTACGAACCCTGGTTCTGTCTTCCTGCGTTACTTGTTAGAATACTTTCTTTCAAGCATTCCATTTTTCATGTTTCCAGGGGGCTTAAAAAGCAGAAAGATCTACGAGCCACGTTGTTCTGATAGCCAAACAGGGCAACTCGTATGCACGCACAGCTACGCATAATCACGGGGGTCGAGCACTCGTAGAATGGGTGCTGAGAACTGGTGGGCAGAGGAGAAATTAGCAGATGCAAAGAGCAGGACTCTGCTCTCCATTCAACTAAGGGAAGCCAAACAATAGCAGTGCGTGTTGTGGCTTTCCCTGCTTATGCCAGAGGTTTACACTTGGGCAGGAAACTTTTAAAAGGGCTGCTGTTCCTGGAATTCACAAGATTTGAAGCACAATCCACGGTCTGCACAGAGCTGTAGTCTGATGGGGGAGCAAGAGCTGAAGGGATTTCTCCTCCCTCACAAGATATTCTGTGGGGTACCCAGGCAATCGGTCTAGATGGGCAGGCCAGCACGGCATAGTGTCTGGGCTGAGGGACTGCAATGGCTCTGCCTTTTTACTCTCCTAATTCTCTGTTTCTTTTCTTCAGTTTAAGAGAGAAATTGAAATCGATTGCTCAGGCTACGTACACTCATTCCCGGAACTTGGCGTATTTTGTGTTCACCTACAAGGGGCTGATGGCCTTGCAGTCCCGACTACAGGGGAAAAAAATTCCCTTTCATTCTTTCTTTGCAGCCTGCATTGGGGGTTGGCTGATCTTTGGTGAGAACAATCCCATCAACAGCCAGGTAAATGCAGTTGTTGAAAGTTTCCTTGACCAAAAAAAACCCCAAAACCCAAAATAAACCAGAAAACAACAGGTGGATGATCACGTGCCAGGAAGTGGTTGGTACAGCCTGGCATGTTTCTGGTGGTTCTTACCTTTGCTTTTTTACCATATTCCTCTTTGCACAAGTTCTGGTTTTGGCTGCTCTGCACTCCAATCCTAGAGGTGGTTGTGTGCCTCTGTGAACAGTTTGAGTGCTAAAAGCCCAGGCTGAGCTCCAGAGCTGCCCTCCATAGCCAGGTGGGTGGGTGGCCCTGCAACCCAGAGCCACGGGGTTACCCCCCTGACACCTGAGCTGTGGCAGCTGACTGTGGGTGCTCCAGGTCTGGCTGCTCACAGGGTGAAAACCTTCAGCCTGGACGTTATGAGCGTAGAGCACAACTGGTTCCTGAGCTAGATGTAGCTAAACTGGTTAAACTGACCAAACCTGCTCGGGGAGTGTTTGGTTTGAAGCTGGTTGTTAAGGCACAGTCACGGATTAGTCAGTAAACCACGCAGACTCAGATTAATCAAAAGCATTGTACTTGGGCAGTCCCAAAGGGTATCCTCAGCCTGGTTTTAGGATGAGTCCAGGTTTGTGTCTGCTTGGCAGGTTAGCAGGGCTGCTCCGTGACCGGCCCATCGGCAGCAGCATCTGCGGCAGCATTGACCGAGCAAAGACCGACGTTGTGCAACTGCAGAGACGAGTTGCACTAAGTGTGACTTGGGGATTACTAAACTAGAACACCAGCAGAGAAGCAGGACTTCAAGGACATTGGGGAGGCAGAAACATCTCCAGTTATAAAAGACTGCTCGAGATGTGAACCTCCAACCCGTTTGCTTTTCAGCTGGGTGAATTGTTTCCACGCTCTTGCCCGGTTTATGGCTTCTAAATCGCTTACCCTGGCTGGTGTATCTCAGGTTCTTTGCCTAAATGGTCTTTGGGTGTTTGTTCTCTTCATGCAGATCATCATGTACCTGCTGTCCCGCATCCTGTTTGGCCTGGCCCGGCTGGCGGTGGAGAAGGGCTACGTCCCGCAGCCCAAGCAGGATCCCTTCCCTCTTGTCGCCGCTCTGATCTGGGGGACGGTTCTCTGGCTCTTTGAATACCACCGGCATACTCTGCAGCCTTCTCTGCAGTCCTCCATGACCTACCTGTATGACGATAGTAACGTATGGCACGACCTCTCTGACTTTCTCATTTATAACAAAAGGACAGACAGCAAGTAGGGGGTTCGTTATAAAACACCTTTGAATGTTGTGGTGCTTTGCAGCAGCGAAGGGAAAAGGTTATTCTGTTGCTCTTGACTGGTGATTTTTTTACACTAACAGCTATCAAACAGAGCTGCCTCTCGTGTCCTGGCCGAGACATTCTGATTAGTATTCCCTCGGCAATCTTTAGAACAAGTAAATACCCACAGAAATTGCTTCTGGGTTTGGTTGGGTTTTTTTCTAAGAAGCCTTATTTTTCCTGCAAGTGTGGCTTTGGGGTTTTTTGTTTTTAAGAAACTAAATATACTTACAAAATGGCAGCCTGACAGTAAATGGGGAGTATGTCTAGTGAAAAGATGTTCTCAGAATCATCTAAATGCTCACAAGACAAGCATTTTCCTGTGCTTTTGTGCTCACCATAGGGGTGGGAGTGGGGGACCTGCTCAGATCTGAAAGCAGGAACATGATTTCTGTGGACAACTAGAAATCTTCTTCATTACAAGCATGGTTGTTTGGTCTTTAAGAGAGTTTCTCCGCAGTTTTCCCTCAAGGAGACAGTAAGATATTTCAGAATAAAACTGTTAAGATTGGCTGGTGCAAGCCTGGTAAATCGGGCTTGGAAGGGCTATTTTTATTCAGTTTCTTTCCTGCTCTTGGGCTGACTCTGTCCCTCTGCAGAATACACTAATTCATACCCTGCAGTCATATTAAACTGATTTATACAAATTGTAAAAGCTGCTTGAACCAAACGCTAGAAATGGTTACACAACTTTGGAACCAGGCTGAGGCACACGGCACGCCCAGGGATAGCAGGCTGGGGACTTCATATGCAGAAGTCAGCGATGCTCTTAACAAGCTTTTGTCTTTTGGTGGGAGATAAGCACAGCCTCAGGTCCAGACTTTCCCTCTGCTGCAGTGGCACGTGTGAGCTGTAGTCAGACTTGAAGGTACCTGCAGTTGGCACAGATGTGTTGCTGAGCCAGGTTGAGGCCACGGCTGGACGTACGAGTGAATCTTCCTCATAAAACTACACTGGTGAGCCCCAGGGGTAGCACAGCACGCCCTGGGCTGTACCACAGGGTTGACTGGGTAGCTGAGAAAGGACAAAAACTGTTTTAAAATTAATAAATTCAAACTGTTAATAGAGCAAAGCACTTACACTGCCATATAACATTATACCATTCACTTACTGATGTACATTAAAATAATTCCCGACACGCCAGTTTTATGTGGTGATATTCACAAGTCTCTAAATGCCCTGTGCTAACACTTCCCTTTTGGCTCAGTTGAGACTATTTTGGTTGCTCTCTCTCCCTGTATCCATCCCCTTTTCCAGCCTGACCTGACTGTGGGGTTCTGTAATCCCACTGATGTTGTTCTTCGTCTTCTCTTGCAGTCTCTTTACACTCCAGACTCTTAGCAATTTCTCACATTCGATGGTATGATTGAAGTAGGACATTTATGTTCAGGTAGCTTCTGAGTAGAAAAAGAAAATACATCTCAGTTTCTCCTTACATCATTATTCCTTCTCCTCCTAAGCTCTTTTATTACTATTGCACATATTCTGAGTGCTGCTTTGCTCTTTATTTTCCCGCTCTGTCAGCAAGAAGGAGAGTGAAATATTCCCCTCCCCACAGTCTGTTCTGGTGCTGTGGTGTTTGGGACTGAATTACATCCCGAGTGGTTTGGGTGGAGCAGGGATAGAGTCTTCTGGCTCTTGAACTGAATTTAACACCAAGTCCATCTACGTTCACTGTGAGTTCACAGAGATGGAAGCTTCTTTGTGCTCATGCCGTACAAATCCGTGACGTACTCATGGCTGGTGCCCAAAAGACAAGGCATTGCTGTGCCATAATAACTGTCTCTGGTTCCTTGAACTTCAAACTTCACCTGCTGTTACAGTCTCTACCGAGTACTTGGATTTGAACACTGATGGGGATTTAACCAGATAGACCCCAGGAAAGCTATTAGAAGTTAGGAATCGGTTGTGTTTCTTTGTAGTTAAAATACTCTGCTGGGTGTAGATAAGCTAAAGATTCAAGGACAGAAAAAGTACTGAAGCTACAGGTGAGGTCTGATTTCTTTCCAAACATCATGTCCTGACTTGCACCACTGCTGGATACCGAGCAGCATGACTTCTTGTGTCAGAAGCCTCAATATTGTTCCAAATAAGAACGTTAGTTTTCTGCTACTGTTGCTGAATTCCTACAAGCTTTGATGGGGTTTTAGGAAACCCTTCCACAATCTGACAACTATAGCTTGAGAATTTCTCCCTGAAACTATTAGGCTCACAAATCTTTGACCGTGTATAATTGTTGTACCAATTATTGTGCAGGCTGGTTGCACGAGCTGCGTGTCTGTAAGAAGTTTTTAACCTTTTTTAATTTATAGCTGGCCTTCCTTTCTCTGAGAAAGGCTCGTGATTCCCTTAGAGGCAAAATAATTTTCTTCTGCTGGTAATTCTGCCACTGCAGCCACGTGGCTGCTTGCGAAGCACTTCTCTGGCCCCAAGAAGGGCACCTGCCCTTTTCACACTGCCTCAGTATCTCTGTTCCCTCTCGATGGCAACGACAACCCAACAGCAAATTTCTCCGCTCAGCCTGGCAGCAGAGACCGTCGGTCATCCTTGGTTCAAAATACCCTTTTTCTCTTGGGAACCCATCACCGACCTCACTTGCAAAGCAAACTGTGCCCGAGCCTCCAACCATCTGTACTTTCTGCTCCAGGAACCAGCTGCTGTCCCTGGAAGAGCAACTGGAGCTCCTGGCAGGAGCGGGTCCCTCCGGCAGCAGCCAGTTAGCCGGGCGTTCGCGGACGGTTGGTTTTCCCGCTGCGCCGGGGCAGGACGTTAAGCTGCAAGTCACTTCTTTCCCCAGGGAAGTAATTGGGACAGTTCTTTTAATGGCATTAGCCCGCATTGCTATTTCTGTGACCAGATAGCTGGGGATGAACCCCTTATGCTACCAAGGTGTTGGAACAATGCGGGCGTGTAGTAAGGAAGTGAACTAGAAGTAATTCGTCTGAGTCAGACTTTCTCGGATACATAAGTTACACTCCCTGCCCTCCCCCAGTGCATTGTGTGGGGAACTGAGTCCCCTGTTTGTGTTCCTTTTTTATTAGCATTAAAACCAAAAGAAATAAAGAGACAGTTGGGAAGCCACCTGCGAATCGGGCAAATGCTGAAGAATCACAAAGAAGGGCCATTTTCTCCCCCTTCAGCCCCGGTCGGGTTTGAATTTTAAGATGAATGTGGGTTTGCCCGCATCAGCTTTATTTTCCCTCGTTATTTCTTCTTTGACACCTGACCGTGAGATGCTGAGTGCCTCTAAGAGCAGCAGAGTGTCTCAGTGCTGGGCTCGCTTTGTAAAAAATGAGGTTTACTGGACAAAATCGAAGCGTTCATTTTAAAATGATGCTTTTCCTTCAAAATTGTAAGCCTCTTTTCCAGGCAGTTTTAAAGGTTAATGAATCAAACTGATCAAAAGTTTTCAGCGAGCCTTGACTAACAGACTGACTACGCTGAGCTATTAATCATTTATTTTCTGAAGGAACAAAGCAAGCTCAGGGTTATTTACGGCCGCCGCATGCTGCCCCAGCCTACCCACTGTGCTTCACTTCTCTTTTGGATGCCTGTGCTGAAGAACCCTTTCCGGGACAGTTACATTATTTAACAAAGGTGAAAATTAAAATGGGTGCGTGACATTTGGGTTAGCCGAAGGTTTTCTGCGCTGCGTTTGTTCTTTGCGGTTCAGGGGAGGATAGTTCAGATAGAACAACCTGTGCTCAGCCAATTAGTGTCCCAGAGAAGTGCTCAGGGAAGGTGTAAACCTGCGTTGGCAGCGTGCTTTGTCCCGGCCACCATCCCTGTGTCTGGGCAGTAACCACCCTCCTTCAGGTCAGCCGGAGAGGCTGCAGAAGAGCTTCCATGTCAGTGCTGTGAGACTTTCTTGTAGTTCAAGCTCTGCTTTAAACTGAGCTGTGTGAGGGGTGGAAGAGACCTTACAGCAGCCTCCCAGTACCTGAAGAGGGTCTACAGCAAAGCTGGGGAGGGCCTGTTTACAAGGGCACGGAGTGATGATTGAATCTAGATTGGACATTAGGAAGAAGTTCTTTACAGTGAAGGTGGTGGAACACTGGAACAGGTTGACCAGGGAGGTGGTGGAGGCCCTGTCCCTGGACACCTTGAAGGTCAGGCTTGATGTGGCTCTGAGCAACCTGCTCTAGTGGCAGATGTCCCTGCTCACTGCAGCAGGGTTGGGCTAAATGACCTTGAAAGGTCCATTCCCCCCAGTTGCATTCTATGATAGGTGTGAGGGTGATCTCTGCTGAAGGAGACCAGAACTGAGTGTCTGTGGGCACCCCCCATGACTGCAGAGGTTCCCAAGTGCACACTCAGCTCTGCAGCCAGCTGGGAGCCATTGTGGAAGGCTGGTGCTAGTGGAATAACCAGAGCCCTGTGCAGATACCCTCACACCAGAGAAACCGCAGTGACTCAAACTCGTTTTCACCACATCAGCACAAATACGACCTTTGGATACTTCCCCCAGCTGCACGCTGCTTCGTATCTGCCAGCTTGTGTTTGTCTTCCTGGATCATGCCAACCTGAGCAGAACGTGTTCGCTTTTCCGAGCCTGCTTTTGAAATCCAGCAGATAAGGGAGGAGAGAAAAAAAAAGTCGTAATGCTGCCCAGCGTAATGTCTGTCTGCCACTGTTAATATTGCAGGGGGGCTAATCTTGAATTTTCAACCTGTGTGTTCATACCAGATTGTTGGAAGAGGTAACTTTTTTAGCAGAATTTTCATCTGTCTCTTTTCCTTGTGAAACTGGTGATGAGAAGGGGGGGAAGCAGATTAAATGCTCTATAATACAAGTATTATTACCTCTGCTTGTGGTATGTATTTTGAGTTCACAATTGCTGCATTAACCCAGGCCCTGATTTTCTGACAGTGTAGAATAAAGTTAAGAACATAAACTCAGGTGACTGGTAAATACACTGCTCAGAATGCTTGTAGGGATATCTCCATTTTGGGTTTTAAAACACACAGAAGAGGGGACAGTGGGTTGTTTGAATTGTCTTCTGGAGCAGTCATTGCAGTACATCGATTCGAGACTTTCTGCCAAACTCATTTGCCAATTATTTCTGTATAATCACCCTTTGAATACCCTAATACTGTGCTTTCTATAATAATAATAAAAACCTATTTTTTTGGTCTTTTTTTTTACTGTCATTACTAAGCTGAAATGTAAGAAGCAATGCTTAACTATTGCATGTTACTAATCCTGTATGTAGAGGAGTCACGCGCGGGGTGCACTTTGGGCATCAGTTGTGTTTCCAGTTTGGAGGCAACAGCCTTTGACCACACCATTGAGTTTAAGCACTGAACACTGGCTAGCCCTGGCAAGGAGCCTGGCTGCAAAGACAAACTGGATCAATCCTTTTTTGCTTGAAGCACGAACTTTCCTGTGCTGTAGCTGTTGGGATCGCTTCGCGTGGCCGTAGCTTCAGACCAAGTCCATCAAACTGGGGCTAGGGTGGGAGGTTCGTAGCATGAACAAACTGGGCACTCCCAACACCGTGTAAATGGGAAGATGGTGACGGGCTTTTGCACTGCAGCTAGGAAAGAGTCCCATCTGTCCCCTGGGGCATTCCTGTGGGGACGTGGCCACAGGGCAGACGGCACCTCGGAGCCTTGCCGGGAACACGTGCGAGTGGTTGCGGAGAGTGTGCAACTGTTCCAAGAGAAGTCAGCTGGAGGAAGCTCTGCTGGTGACTGCCCCGCTCATGTGCGGAGTCCTGGCTTTGGTCTGCGTGTCTGGTCCTCGCCCAAATACCCCTCTTCAGGGCAGCTTGCAGCAGGACCATCTGCCAGAGCAGGGCACAGGTACAAAGCACTGAACCGGAGTCTGAACCCGCTTTGCCCGTTAGCTAAACAAAACAAGGACATGGACAAATAGACAAAATCAGAATGCTTCTAGAGGATTTTGCAGCCTCCAAGCTAAGAGCTGCAGAGGAGTGTGCTGTAGAGGTGACTGCTGTGGTAGTGGAGATAGAGCAGTCCCTGTGTGAGGAGCTCCCTACAGCAAAGGCAGGTAAGCGGAAAGTCCTTCTGTGAGGGGAGCACTGTGCAGCTGTAAGACAAAACCTCCTGCTGTAATACTGAAGTGTCCAGCCTGGGCCTGTGAGAAGCCAAAGGAACACCGCCAAACTCATGTCAGCTCTATCTTAAAGTGGTTTTTTTCCCCTCACAGAATCTCTATGGTTGGAAAAGATCTTTAAGATCATCAAGCCCAACCGTTATCTAACTCTACCAGGGCCACTACTACATCATATCCTTGAGCACCAGATCTAGATGGCTTTTAAACACATCCAGGGATGGTGATTCAACCACCTCCCCTGGGCAGCCTGTTCCAGGCTTTGATAACCCTTTCAGTATAGAAGTTTTCCCTTGTGTCCAACCTAAACCTCCCCTGGTGCAATTTGCTGCCATTTCCTCTTGTCCTCGAAGCATCATATTGTACCTGAGCCCTTCTTCTGTTCCAAATGATGCTCTGAGGGAACTAAAGGTTTTGCTCTGACACTTTACCTGCCTTTTGGGCTCACGATGCCAGTGCCCATGCTCTGCACCTGCTGAGTAGTGAACTCCAACTGGCTGGAGTTTGTAAGTCTAAGTAAAATCTAAAGCACTGAAGGCAATATCAAAGGGCTTATTCCCAAATGTTCTTCTCAAAGCCTCCAAGGCTATTTGCACAATGTACCACTGTGCAAGGAGGGAAGGACTTTAGCCTCCCCATTCCTCTGCAGGTCCTGGGTGAGGTAAGTCGAAGACTCTGGTTGAACAGAGAGGCTTTTAGCAGCTGCCGTGGGAAGCGGGCATGTGTACAGCTCGGGCTTACTGGGCCTGGAACAAGATTGCCCAAGTGTGAAGAGTAAAGCAGGGGGTGAGCAGGCTTCGTGCCCCTGTCACTTCTAGTGAAAGGCTCCGTGGATTGATGTGAGCTTTAATAGCAGACACCACCAGATGAGAGAAGGAAATAACACTGCTGAATGGTCATGCCTGGCATCCAAGAGACTAGCTGACCTGATGCCCTGGGAGAAGGACCACTGGTGTAGTCTTCTCTAACCAGATGTAAGGCAACTGGCAGTTCTGAGCTTTTGGGACTGGAATCTGAGAGAAGACAGCTAAGCCAGTGATGCTTTCCTTCTGCAGCAAGCAAGCTGTGGTTATTTGATCGGTACTACCAGAAAACTGGTTTAGTTCCCACAGAGAAAAGGCGATGGCTGAGGTGACGGACGTGGGAGGGCAATCAGGATACAGGACTATGGTGGCTCTGGGCTCTCCCTTCCACAGGTCCTCTTGCAGCGAGAGCCTGCCCTGCTGCTCATCATCATCTGGACAGAAGAGCTGGAACAGGAGCGTTGGCCGGAGAGCCCGGGGGAAGTCGCAGCTCCCTTCACGCGACGCAGTCGTTGCAGAGCAACAGCTCAGCCCGTGCGGGAACTGCTGAAGCAGGACCACACTACGGGTGACAAGGACAGTAAATGTGCTTCTGGGACACATACGTGCTGCGGTTAGCTGAGCACAGGGATGCAAGTTTGCAACCTGCCAGCTCTCCTCCTGCCTGCTCCCACTGCCAGGAGCTGCACAGTCACCAGTTCTGGCTCTGTCTGCAGCCCTGGGCTGTGCTTTTCCATCAGCACCGGGACCAGCACACCCCCCCTCCTCGGACTGAGGCTGTCTCGATGTGCAAGGCGGCCAAAAGCCACCCGAACTCGGGGACTGCTGTGGGGTAAATCCGGCTGGGGTACAGAGTGTATGAATAGCCTTCCTGAGACTCTCCAGGACCAAGTGGGGCTGTGGAGACAGAACTTTATCTTTGTGCAGCACCCACCAGACAGCTAATCTTGGGAGCACGTCTCCGCTCCTTAGCAAGGCTGGTGAGGCCCGGAGGAGGCTGCAGCTGTGCAGGAGATGGGATTCGTCTGCTTTCCCTCATATGCATGCAAGAAAAGCCCCTGTCCTTCCTTGTCCCACCAGCGTTTGCCTTTCATTTGTCTTCACAACTGCCCTTTTTCAGCACCGCCAGCTCTAAAAGCCTTGGAGAAGTTGGAGCGCAGCGAAGCAGCGCAGTGGCGGGGGGGGGGGAGAGGGGGGCAGAGCACAGCC
>WTSP01016443.1:16323-38815 GCA_025331215.1 Actenoides lindsayi | reverse complement strand
GTGTAGTCCCACACAGCCAGTCCTATTTCTCCGATTTTTACTAAAAGCAAAAGCCTCCTTGTCTTAAGAACTCTTTTCTCTCCATTTAAACAGCCAGTGATACCTTCTGAGCCACCAGCGAAGCTGTAGCTTTTTGACCACTTCCCTTTTAGCGATGCTGAATCTTCATTGCCCAGACTTTTTACCAGATTTTTTCACGTAGTTTCTCACACATGTATCTTCTACACTCACCCTCCTTTTTCCTGCCCCTCAGCCCTGCCATGCAGGTCAGGTCATATCTGCCAACCATGTGACATTTTGTCCTTTGGCTCACTGATTCCCAACTTGACTCTTCTCAACTAAATGCCAAAACTGCCAGCAGTTCCTTTTTTTTTTTTTTTTGCATTTACAGAGTAGAATTTAATTTCCTTCTTTCATATTTCCTCCTTCATTTTCACTCGCAATCTCTTGCCCCAGCAAACACACAGTTCCTCTCCCCACTTCCAGTCCCACTTTCCCCACAGCATGCAATACAAGCTTCCACCATCTACATCCTCACATCCCATCCCATGCCACAGGCCACGTTCCCATGTGCTGTTCTGTGGTCATCCCTACTTTCCCATGCTATTTTGACCCCTTTGGCATATGAATTCATTAGACTCTTCCTCCAGGTTTCTTGCACCAACAAGTAAGTTGCTACCAAGCACACAGAAAAGACCCTTAAGATCTGAAACCTGGACTTATCACAATTGGAATAGGTCACAAATAAAATTTTAAGCACAGTTTCATTTAACCACGTGCTAGACCTGACACAGGTGGGATTTTGGGACACTTTATCCCGCAAAGCTGTAATAAGAGGATACCTGTAGGACATAAGGTAACTATGGCTTTTCAAAGGCCAAAGCTGAGCAGCTTTTTCCAGAGAGAGAAAAGACACAAATGCATATGTATGTGATGGTTGTTCTATTAAAAAGAAAATATAAAAGGGTCTGAATCTTCCAATATGAGCAAAACAAAATGTATTTTTCTATTCCATTACTGTTACCAAGCCATTTATGATGTGATTTAAAAATAAATAAAACTATTGTGCAGAAACAGGCTTTCAGTATGGAAAATCTGAGTGGAAAACAGCTACATCAAGGAAAGCTTCTAAGCAGCTGAAAAAAAGTCTTCTAATAGGAAGCATAAGGCATATTGATGATAACAACCCCAATTCTACTACTTTTCTGATTTTTTTTTTTATTATCTGACACTAAATGCAGACAACAGTCTGAGATGATAGCAAAAGGGTGTGAGAGGCACACAATATCATAAACGCTAGGCTTTCAGAAATGACTGGGGGGGAACTGGATGAAGCAGAAGATAAGCTTTTCTTCGTAAGAGTATCGATGTAGTAGATACACACATACTGAGTCTAATCTGGGAATCTGGAGATGCTCAAACAACTGTCAAAACAAAATGAGAAATAGAGGAGGAAATACTGTTCCAAAGCCTGCTCATTGATTTAAGCATTTTTGGTGCCAATAGGAATAATAACAATGAAACCCATCTGCTGATCTCTGCAATGAATTCTTTATCTATGCTTGAAAGACTTGTGCAGAGATGGGAAGCTCTGTGTGTAGACTGCTGTAGACAAAACAAGGTGTGTGTGGCAGATGTTTGGAGAGCTCCACTCATAGGAATCCAACTGCCACATTGCAAAGACCTCTCCAGGGACTGGAAATCAGCTACTTGGGGAGATACTGTCATCAGAAACAATGCCTTTCTTGTGGTTAAATTCGTCAACCATTATCCAAAACTAAAAGTGAGATTCTGAAATGAATTAGAGTTCAAAAAAGGACATTTTCCCAATCATTTGATATATACTGACTTAAGTATAAAGAGATGCATAAATAGGAAGTGGATAGAGGATATACTGGATTATATTTTTCATCCTGCGGAAAGTTCAATAAATCCCTGATGTCAACTGGTAGTATTTTTATTGTATGCACTACCTCAATTCAAATCAGGCTGCTGCATGGTCACAGGAGTTGTAATTCCGAAGTATTTCTCACAAAGTTGTACCATGCACTATGTTTAGGAGTGGTCTGTTTGTATTTGCATGCAAAGAGACTTGACCATACAGGCAGAACGGGCAGAAAGGTGCTGCACAAATCAAAAGGAAACTAAAATTTAATGTTATTTTATTAGGGTGGCAGAGATAACCTTTTCACCACTCCACACAGATATTCACATGTTGCATAGTTACTGGGTAAGAGCTTCTGTTCACCACCAGTAATCACACAGTGGTAGTGTGCATCAGTAAACACAATTTTTGCCATTAGTCACACGAGACCACAGGCTTGGCATGGAACTGACAGTGAAAGGACTCAGGACTTGAGTGCTTCCTCAGCAAGTTTGCAGATGACACCAAATAGGGTGGGAGGGTTGATATGCTCAAGGATAAGGAAGGCTTTGCATAGGGATCTGGACAGGTTGGATCAATGGGCTGAGGTCATTTGTATGAGGTTTAACAAGGCCAAGTACCAGGCCCTGTTCTTCAATCACAATAACCCTGGACAACTACAGGCTTGGAGAAGAGTGGCTGGAAAGTTGCCTGGCAGAAAAGGATCTGGGAGTGCTGCTGGACAGACGGCTGAACATGAGCCAACAGTATGCCCAGGTGGCCAAGAAGGCCAGGGGCATCCTGGCCTGTATCAGAAAGAGTGTGTCCAGCAGGAGTAGGGAAGTGATCGTGCTCCTGCACTGGGCACTGGTGAAGCCATACCTTGAGTACTGTGTTCAGTTCTGGGCCTCTAACCATAAGAAAGACATTGAGTTGCTGTAGCGAGTTCAGAGAAGGGCAACCAAACTGGTGAAGGGTCTGGAGAACAAGTCTTATGAGAATAGGCTGCAGGAATTTGGGTTGTTTAGTCTGGAGAAGAGGAGGCTGAGGGGAGACCTTATTGTTCTCTACAACTGCCGGAAAGGAGGTTGTAATGAGTTGGGTGCAGCCTCTTCTTTCAAGTAAAAAACAACACGACTAGAGGAAATGGCCTGAAGTTGCACTAGGGGAGGTTTAGACTGGGTATTAGGAAGAAACTCTGCACTAAAAGAGTAGTCAGGTGTTAGAACAAGCTGCCCAGGGTGGTGTTGGAGTCACTATTGCTGGAGGTATTAGAAAAATGTATAGATGAGGCACTTCAGGACATGCTGTAGTGAGGTGGTGAGGTGGTTTGTTGGGGCTTTTTTGATTTTGGTTTGGTTTTTTTGTGTGGGGTTGGTTTTTTGTTGTTTTTTTTCTTGTTAACAGTTGGACACTGTGATGTTAGAGGGTTTTTTCCAACCGTGACGATTCTGTGTTTCTCTGATTCTAACTTCTCTAGGACTGATCTAGTTTTAGCAATAGTCAAGGGACTGCTGCCTGACTTGTATTTTCTGAGGATAACATGTGGCAAAAGCTGGGTAGTCACTGTGTGACGTGCCACAGCACTCTATGTTCGCAGGAGATGGAGAGGACTTTTGGGTGCTGCTGAGTGAATAGAAGCAGGTCTTCTTAAGAAAACACAGAAAAATAGCCCCATGTGGACCCTAAGATCAAGAAGGAAGAGACCTCCACCACCATGTCATTCTCCTCCTGAAGAATGCAGGATGCCCAGGACCCATGATGGACTTTTTCTGCTCCAAGAACAATCCTCTGACTGAAGAAAATGGGAGCTATTTGCTGTAGGGCTCATAGGTACACTGGAAAGGTGAGCATAGCTCCAGAAAAAAGGGGATAGATGTTACAAATTAATTTTTTTATATAATATTAAGAGAATTATTGTTGAGGTTTTTCCTTACTACCTTGTATTATGAGTGTTAATAGATGGGAACTGACTAAGTGTTGTATATTTGATTAGATTGTTATGATTTTGATTAGTGTAACAATAAATTCTTTGCTCCATATATATGTATGAAGTGTTCCCTTTTGTCCCTGGCAAGATTTCAAGCATAACAGTAGCTGAGATGCAACATGCTTCTCCACATCCTTCAAAGAGGAAATCATAGTGATAGATGCAGATGTTTTAGTGGCAAGCATAGTATTTTATATATTATAATTGTAATCAATAACACAGCTGGATTTGTATGAGAACAGATCAGTGCTTCTGAGATGTAACTAGCCATCCCAAAATATTTCTCTTCACGAATAACTGTGTTAGGTGTGAGATGTGAGCTTAAGTTATTGTGGAGACTGGGATTGGAACACAGGTAGGATCTAGTCTAACTGGCTGTTTCTCTAATGCTGTACTTCTCCCTGTGTGCATGTATATCTATGGTTGTATATGTCTCTACCTCTCATGTCCAGAGTGCCAAATTCTGGGTAAAGCCTTGAGGTCTAGTTGTGGCTGGGGAATAGCAGAAAACAGTGAGACAATATGAGGGGTTACTCATCTGCCACGCAGCCTGGCAAGCAAGAGGAGAGGGAGAGGAATCCAATCTCTTCCCAGCATAGGAGAGGGAAAAAAGAATTGAGGTTTCCCCTTAAAGAAGAAAAGAAGCTGCTTTGGACAGTAAAAGATGTATTTAACCACTGGGGCAGATCATGGCACTTCTGTGCAAGGTAGAAGATGACCATTTCTCTATCATCTGTTGCCATCAAAATCCATTCCACCTGCTGAGATCAGAAAGAACTGTAGTTCATTTTCCATAATTAATGAGTTTGACTACGACTCCAGAATGCTCTGATGTTGCTCTATATACTCACCAACAAAATATATGAGAACAAAAAGCCATCAATGAAAAATCAAAACAAGCAGAAACCCTGTGAACTTGCCTCCTTGCTCATTTACCCTTTCCTCTTTCCCCAGGTGTTATTCCCAGAGGTATCCTGCCATAGTGACTGTGGACCTTTTGTTTTGACCTTGCAAGTCAGATCTGACCTACAACCTCTTGTTTGAAAAGCCCAGCACTACAAACTGAAACAACTGATTTAATACTTGTGTTGCTCGCTGATGCATTTTCATCTTTAGTTCACAGCTCCCTGTTTGGTGACTCATAGCAAGTTCTCTAGGTGCCTAAACTGTTTTTGTCTGTGGCTTTTAGTTGCACAGTTTTTCTTGTCAGTAAGATGTTTAAAGATTATCTGGAGAGGAAGCTGAACAACACATGCTCTTGTGCTACTGCCAGATGCAAAATATGGCTTGAGAAATGTCTCCTTTGGAGATCTAATGGTGCCCTTTAAAAATTAAAGGGTTAACCTGTACCATATGGTTACTGTCCTAGATCAGGCCTTTACCAGCTCTTTGATGGCAGAAGAGCTGTTAATGGCAGAAAGCAGAACTTGTAAGAGGAGCGCTCATCATCTAGAAAAAGTTTATGATCCTTGTGAGCAGAGATAGGGAGTCCTGATGCCTCCTAAGTAAAATAAGCGCAACCGTGTCACTCATCCCACTCATCTGCCTAAGCAGAGCTGTATATATTTCAGCATTCTTGCTCTACAAATTCCTTTCAAGTGTACTCAGTATTCAGTAAGAGACTGTGCACATCTGCTGTTCCAAGAAGCAAGTTTAATTGCTGATGGGCTTTTTTCCCACTAGCATTTCAACCCATCTGCATGTTGCGATTACTGAAGCCTAATTTTGTTTTTGTCTACTTCAACCTTTTCAAGGGATATTCATTAAACCCATCTATGGCATCTCTAACATGTGGGAAATCTGCCTAGAGTAATTACAAAGTATTTCCTCTGCACTTAGTTCTCATATAAGAGCATGGGAAGATAATGAAAGCTGATTGTAGTGTCATCATTCCATTGAAGAAATGAATGATGCTGTTCAACTAACAGCTGGCTTGTTACATAAAAGAAATGACAGATCAGAATAATAAAGGCAAACTCCCCTTTAACAGATCATTCTAATTTGGAAGTCTCAAATAATTGCCTGGAATCCTGGAAATACAGGAAAAGATACAAAAAAGACCCTTAAGTTTGCTCTCTGTATGGTTGTGTGTATATGTGTATATATGTATATATATATTTACACACTTAAAAATACATGCCTACAAACAAATAGTATTTTTCTTTTTATTATTTTTGCACATGAGATATGTATGTATGTATGTATCGCAGTAGACAGCAAGAAAGATCACCAATAATATTAATTTTTTAAGCTGTAATAGCCATCCTGGAGAATAGAACACAATCCATGGATTTTTGTGGGGTTTTTTATTGTTAATTGACCTGAAGTGGGCATTTAGGAATGTGTATTATAATTGAATTTAAGGTGAAATGAGAGTTTCATTAGATAATAATAATTTATACTACAGTGCCTTTATAAAAATCTTGTGAGGCCTTTAATCTCCAGCATATATATAAAAAACATTGGAAGCTTTTCTATTTTATGTCTGTTTTTAATATTATTTTATATATATAAACATCACATATATATATATCTACAACCTCAGTTGCTAAATGGTCCATTTAGAAGTACCTACTCCACAGACAAAATTTGCAGTTCTCAGCTTGTACTCTGAGAAGTCAGAGGCTGATTTCACTGTGTCGTTCTGTCTGAGTGTGTGCTCCTAGATAGTCTTTCAGACAGTCTAAGCTCTAGAGCTTGACTCCTGTAGGAAGGAAGGGTTAACATCATATGACATTATCAGATTACAATACTCAATCGCTAATTGGAGTTTGAAATAAAGACAAGCAGAATAACAAACAGAATGAGATGTGTTTCAGGTCTAAGAATTTCCTTCAGTGATCCATGGAAGATGTCATTTGGTGCAAGGTGAGACTTCAAATAATACAGAAAATAAAACTGAAGTTAATAACAACATTAGGGTAAAATGAGGCACTGGGATGAAGCTTTGGAGAACAGACTTTCTCAGCAGCATCAGCTACATTCCTAAACTAGATACAGAAGACTGGGAAAATTCTTCTTGTACTCTCCTTTTACATTTTCAAGCCGCAGAAACTGACATAAACTGGGGTCTTGGGATCTGTTTGTAAGATGGACCCAGTAAACAAAACACAACATAATAACAGTTTCTAGACCAGCCTCTTGCTCCAAGCAGTGTCTGCTGGGATAAACTCCAAGGGGGGAGACCACACAACTTGTCTGAGCAACATGTTCCACAGTTTGACTGTTCTGATTAAAAAAGACACATTTTGTATTTATGCATTAGTGTTTGCCAGTGGCCTAGCATAAGCTAAAATCAATGCTTAGAACTTTAACAAAGAAACCCAAGTAGAACATAAAATCCTGTTAGAGAGGGCAATAAAGCAGTTTAAATTGAGTATATACAAAGCTTTCATGAAAGGCTAGCTTCAGGAAATGGTTGAACAAAAATGTAACTTGATTCAATTAGATTTTTATTATTATTCATAAATTAAGAAATAGGGATCTATATTGCCATAGCAACAAAACACCACATGTTATTTCTATATAAATTTGAAAATGTAGTGTTCTCACATGCAATTAAAACCAGAGCCCAGGAGCACAAAGAACATTGAAGTACTGCATTTATAATAGGAAACTGATAATTTTATGACCAATTGGTTTTGTGTCCAGATTAAAATATGGTTGAAAGGGATATTTAACACTGAACTAGATTTTTAAGAAGTATCATTTCACTCCAGAACTAAAAACCATCTCAGAGCCCAGTTTTTCTCTAAGAATCACACAGAAGTTTTGTAGAAATAATACATCACTTGGTTCAGGGCATAACTCTTTCCAAAAAGAAATTATGGTCTAGACAGAGGTGTAAGATATGCTGCACACGTGAACTGATACAGACTCTTGAAAATGTAGCTTCTAAAGATGCTTTTAATCCCACATTCAGAGAATAAACTTAGTAAAAGGCTTTTACTGAAAGTCATTTTATACAGTAGAGAGATATCCGCATGCATTTAGAACTGGATTCAGCAATCCTGAGTTGCCACCCTCTGCACATGCTATAAACCCTCTGACCTGAACATCTCTTACTACCAAATCAAGCCCAATTGCAAATTTAAGGTAGTAGAAGTTGGAGCAGAAATCAGAGTGAAATCTTTTAGCTAGTGGACAGCATTTGCATTTAGCATTTCATTATCCCATTTGAATTCAGACATCAGAAAAAAATGAGTTCTTAATGGTACCTCAAAATGTCTTTTTATTAGCAGCAGACTTCTTGCAGCTCTCATGGAAGTATCAAAGCAAGGAGACTGAATAAAAACTTCTTCTACTGCTTATTCTTTTAAAGTCTACGTCTTAAAATCTGCTGCTTGTGTTAGAAATTGCATCGGACTTTAAGAATTTGGGGGCTTTCAGGAACAGATAAAATAATGTAAATTCAAAATTTTGCACCTGACCTACTCTTACTGATGTCACTGGAAATTTTCCAGACTTAAGTGTGACATAATGTGTACAAGAGCACTACACCGACTCTCTGTTCTGAGTGAGTTTTCCCAGATGATTTGGGGTCTTATGTGATGTATGTTTTCAATTTTCAGTAACTGGGATAGACTACTTGTTGTTTTCTCTAATGATTCGACAAGGGTAGAAATTTTATGTTATATATTGTGTGTCATATTAAAAATTCAGAATCTAGTTCTGTTACTGACTAATTATATCAAGACCAAAAGAATTAAGGAGATAGATGTGGCATATTTTATTTCTTGATAAATTTACAGATCTTTAACACTAAAAGGACATTTCACTGCTATTTCAGCTCTAGCAATTAAAACTTCCCTGAAATTTTATGCATTCATCCTCATCGCATTTTTCCAATTTTCCACAGTTTCTCATGTTTCAGAACCTAGTGGTGAGCTTAATGTATAAAAGCACAATATTTAGACAGTAATCAGTGCCAAGTGGCCTTAAATTGAATGACACTGCCAATTTTGACAAAATCACCAGATGCTGTTGTGTCAGAAGCCCGTTCCTATCAGGTACAGAGCAGCCACTGTTTGCATGATGTTTCCAGCTGTCAAAGGAGGTGTGTCTACCAAAACATGCCCCATTTCTGCTGCTAGAAAACCATCAAGGAACGTCTGACTGTCAGGCAAAAAGAAATTCATTCTGTGTGCATTTCTAAATTGGTAATTGCTACCATTTCTGCATTGTACTCATGGGAAAGCATGGAAAAGGTGGGGTAGGGAGAGAGTAGATGCTCTTCTTTGAATCGCTTTCATTTAAATTAAACCCTTCACAGTCCACATCTGTATCAAAGTCAGGATTTGAGGGTTACAGTTGTGATATAAATCTATTATTGGACAAAGACATTGGAAGCTCTCAGTAAAATTTTCAAAGAACCTGAAAGGAGTTACACACACACAATTAAAATGAAGCAGAAATAAGGTGCTCAGTTCTTTTAGGTCAAAGAAATCTATTTACTAAAAAGAACAATATATATGTGTTTTGTTTAGGTATCAAAACAATGCAAACCTTAGCTCCAAAATGCAATGCTCGGTTTTCGCTTCGTTCAAAAGAAAAAGTAAATTTTTACTTTGATTTTCCCTAGACACTTCTAGTCCCACCTTTGATTATTTCCTTCTGTTTTCCCTAGTCTGAGAATCTTTTTGCCTAATTCACATCTATATCCTTAGTATAAAGCATAGACACAATCTTGTCGCAGCAAGTACAAGCCAGGACTGTCCCTGTCTGCATTAAGCACTGGAAGCAAAATGGCCATGGTCCAGCTTGAGCTATCTGGCTTCCAGGATCCTGGGTACCGTTCAGTAACACAACTTTCACAAGGGGATGGGCAAACTCAGAGTAGCCTGCAGCCTGCCACCTCACTCTGCCTGCAATAACAACAATAAATCACTTTAAGTTAATGCAGAAGAGAATTCTAGCCACTAGATCCTTGCATATAAAGTATTCTTTCACCCTTGTCCTTTTTCTCCTGACAGCAAGCCAGGAGTGCTGCTGAAGTACCTGCATGACTCAGTGTGGGCACCTATCCTAAGGTATCTCCAGTAATGGACTCCAAGATTATGGCCCTTGATATGGCAATGAGATGTCTTTGTGCTTACTTTTTTATACTAGCTGGTTCAAGTGGAACCTATGCAGATGCTGCTCCACATTGCACATCTTTTCACCCAATATAGGAATCCTAGTCACAATTCTGGGGGAGGAATCTAGACCCTAAAATACTGGTGCAGCAGTATTTGTTTCTGCAGCTAGAGATCAACTAAATCTTCTACATAACAGCTGAATCCTATAGCACCATCAGAAGACTACTCAGGTCCTGGTGTGCTTGAAACCTTTGATTTTGCTACCAGCAGTTGCAAGGTTGGTCTTGTATTGAAATATTAAAGCATCTGACCCACTAAGGGAAGAAAAAGATCAGTCCTATCCGGGGAACTTCAGAATGCATTTATCTCCTGAGAAAATAAGGTTTGAATGTAATAAGGCCAAAAAGGTGAATGCGAAAAGCATGACCTTCAGGAATGAATATAGCAATACCAAACAGTTTCTTCTAGACTGAAATCCAGCCATCCTGGCTTATAAAGATACCATGCCCATATAC
Organism: Actenoides lindsayi; assembly: GCA_025331215.1. Taxonomy (NCBI): domain Eukaryota; kingdom Metazoa; phylum Chordata; class Aves; order Coraciiformes; family Alcedinidae; genus Actenoides; species Actenoides lindsayi. The sequence goes on along the minus strand of WTSP01016443.1, from coordinate 28,369 downwards.
TGTCTCTAGCAAAGCAAACTTCCAAAATAAGTTTCCTATAAAGTTAATGGAGACAAGGAAATATCTTGAAAGGACTCCAAGGAGAGATCCTGTAACCCTAAATTTTAGCGCCTAAGCGAGATGGTCAGGAGTACCTAGAGGACTCCCTTGCCCATCAGGGGACATCCCAATGTCAGACACTTAACACAGGAATGCCAGATTCTTGCCTGCTATTGTTGTAGCACATACCACTGTATTTTAAAGGAGAAGCTTAGGAACATAGACCATGTGTCAAGAAGGAACTTCGTGAATTTCCTGCTATTGTAAGCAATCACACTGCATAATTCTCTTCAAAAATGTCAACTCCGCCTTCCAAACAGTCTTATTTGGAATTCCCTCTACCAGATCCATTGCAGAACCTGCTCCTCTCATATTTTTCTTCTAAAAACCAAAGAACGTGGAAACATGTAAGTGGATCACAGAGTAAAGTGCAAAAAGGAATAGTAGTGGAAATTAAGAAAAGACAAGCTCTGTTCCTTCTATATCTTTTTATTTTATATTTAAGTTTGCCTTTTAGTCCTATTGAAGATTACTGAGTATATTTTCTATTTTATTTGGCACTCTGACTATAGTGTTCATGAAGTGTGAGTTCAAAACTAAGTGACAACACATTTGCTTAGTGTGGGGTAACTAAAAGATGGATCTCAGCAGAATTAACAGCAAATGTATGAAATGCCCAAGAGGAATACACTCAGACGGAAAAGCTATGTTGTGTTATGGCAACTCCCCACTTACATGCATGTAGTGTATGTGAGGTGCTGGGATGTAATAATGAGGGAACTACATTAAAACAGTAGGACTTAATCTTTAAAAATTGTAAAGGGCAGTTTGGGCAAATAATAAAAGAAATTTAAGGATAATTTTGTTGATATATTTTTTCATTGACAAATTCTGTTTTCCATCCTCAGACAAAGACTATTAACAGTTTTCAAATTGGTAATGACCAAGACTGATTTTTTTGCTCAGCCCTACTCTCAATTTGGAGTATAAATAGATGATTTTCCCCAAAAAAAACACCCGGGATTGTAAATGCCAATCTAAGATTGATTGTGCGCAGTTCAGATAAATTGATTCAAATTGTGGAATTCAACAGTTAAATCCCTTCTAGAAGCTGAACATCATGCTCAGTCCACAGTGAACTACTTCATATTTCTGCTGTGTAACTGCATACAGTACAACAGTGTATACAAAAATCCCATCCAAATGTACAGCCTTAGCTCAGAATCTGTCCAGTTTATGATATGATACACTGATCTGCATTCCTTGGAAATGGTCTTGATTTGTGATGGGGGAGCAGTGAGTCTGCAACTGTTCCTTCCCACATAATAAATGAACACATCGAAGCTGTGCAGCTACTCATTTCCCTCTTCAGCCTGGTCTGAGAAGTGCAGAAGGTGTTAGCTGAACATTGAACAACATGAAGTTATTTCTGAATTAAGTTAGTACATTCATATGGGATGTTACATGGTGGCATAATGAAGGTTGGGAATAGGAATAACTCAGTGGTCTGTTGATGCGACCCTGAAGAATAGAATAGAATAGAATAGAATAGAATAGAATAGAATAGAATAGAATAGAATAGAATAATTTCAGTTGGAAAGGACCTACAACAATCATCTAGTCCAACTACCTAGCCAATTCAGGGCTGACCAAAAGTTAAAGCATGTTTTTAAGGGCACTGTCCAAATGCCTCTTAAACGTTGACAGGCTTGGGGCATCAGCCACCTCTCTGTGAAGCCTATTCTGGTGTTTGACCACCCTCTCAGTAAAGAAATGTTTCCAAATGTCAAGTCTGAACCCTCCCTGATGCAGCTGTGAAACCATTCCTGTGGTTATTGTCGAGACTTATTTCCTTTGCAATAGCAAAGGTGGAATATGTTCTGTTAAACTTCATCTAGGTTTTGTTGCATGGAATTTTTGAGCTTCCTACATGTCTGCATACCTACTCTTTATACATATGCATACAGAAACACCTACAGAGTACCAAGTATATACTTAGATCTTTTAGTGGATTATGCAATTTTAACATACGTAGGCTACATGAAAACAACAGGTTTAAACAGAATACTAACTCAAATAGAAAAGAATGATTTAGGCAAAGAGAGTTCTAGAGACTTATCAGACTGTTACTAGCAAGTCTTTTCTTTTTACTAATTTGAAATTAAAAAAAAAAAAAAGCCAAACAAAACAAAAACCAACAGATCAAATGAAATTTTGAAATAAGATGTCCTTCCAAACAAATAATGAACAAGTCTTTTAGACAGTGCTTGACAATGATTCTCTATTTTCTCCACTTGCTTTTTTTAGCATTTGAAATTTGCCAGTGAAAGTAGCACTTTGAGGAATTTCTCACAAAAAGCAACAGAAATTAAAAAATGAGAATGTAATTAAGGGGTGCATAAATATCAAGTAGAAAGAGGGAAAGAGACACAATTATTATATTTCCCTTCACCCACTGATTATGTCATCAAAGATAATTTCTGTTTACTTTCTTCCCTTCTGTGAAACATTAGAAAATGGAGCTTCTTGATTCTGTCTAACATATATCACACACAAGCCATCTCTGTGATGTTTCTATCACTCTTCAGAATGATTTGGAAGAAGATGATTTCTTTTTCTGATACATAAGAATTCCCCTGGACACATGCAATTAGGTTGCTGCGAGTCAGTCATTTCTCCCTTTATCCAGGTGTTTGGAAGTTTTAATGATTCAAAAGACAAAAATACTTATGGTAAGTTTGGGGGATAATAAGTTAGGCAGTCAGTTACAAAAACAGATTTTAAAGAACTTTCCATCTCTATTTGCATTTAACAGATTTCAATGTGCTTTGTATAAAAGAGTTTCAAGATCTATGTCTGAGAACCTCAGCGTATGTCAAGACTGGTTGATCTTACACCCTATGTTCAAAGTCCATTTAAAAAAAATCATTGTGTTCAAACTGCTGCCTGACAAGGCATTTCTACTCAGAAAATCTACAAGAGTCTTAGCAATGAAATTCAACAGGAGGAATGGTTTCCAGGTACTGGGAGATTTATTAATATCTTACTTATCCCCTGCAGAACAAGACAACAATGTATCTTAAATAACTCATGCAAGTCAGGTCTGAAAGAAACAGTCTCAAGCAAAAAAATCTGTGATATGACTAGTGCTGAAGATGGATTTTTATTGGGTGCTATATTTTCCTCTTTTTTTTCTTTTTTTTTTTTTTTTCCTGTTTTGTACTTACTGTTTCATTTGAAAAAAAACCTAATTTGACATTGAAGTGGTGGAGCACATATTCTTGAAACTATATAAGGTTGTTAAAGAACCTGTGCTTCTGTATCCCTGTAATATTTGCTATGCTATGATGAAGATTAACCAGCAATCTTTGGCCCCTTTAAGCTTCTCAGAAACCTCCCATACCTATCAGTTCCCTGAACAAGCTTTCCTGAAATTCACTTTCTTAAAGCTCATGTCCATTATTCTGATAGCTACTTCCCTTCCTATCCTCAGATTCTTCAGCTCTATCACTTCATAATCACTGTAGCAAAGGCTACCGCTGGCTAGCACATCCTCGAAAGCAGATTCAGCAGAGCACCTCTCTGTCAGTCCATCTAGCAGCCCTGTCATAAAACTGTAGAGGTCTTTTTTACTTGTTTCTAGCACTCATCCCACCTCCCAGCAATAGATACCTCAGAAGGAATAGGGCTGTAAATTTTCATTCACCTCTGTTTTTCCTAATTCAAACACATCTGAAGATGCCTTTAGTAATTTTTAAGCAATAGAATCTAAAATGGAGTATCAGATTTCTGCCTTGAATTCTTTAGTTTGCATGTTTACATGTAATGTCATTTTGGGAGGTATAGTTTAGCTCAGTCAAAAATTATATTTGAATTCTTGGAAGTGAAGGTCCACATTACTTGGTGTCAATGAGAAATCAAATGAGGTGAGTAGAATAATACTTTGCAGTCTTAGAAGCCGATTACTTGGAGGACATGATTTAGTTAAAATGTGAATCCTTTTGGCCTTCCAGCAGTATTCAAGCCCAAACTCAAGTGAAATCAAAAAACATTATTTCTTTTCTTTAATATCAGCACTGCTTCATTCTTGCCAAAATCTAAAGAAAAGCAATAAATTGTTTATGAAGAATACTGAGTTTGTCCTACATATTTCTGGTACAGATGAAGGCAGTCAGAAACCTGAGAAAAGGACCCTTAAGTTTTCTTACACAATCCTCTGCATTGTTGAGTGGTGTCCTAGCTCAGTTATAAAGGAAGCAAAAGGTAAAGGTAGTTCTCCTGCTAGCATTATCCAGTGTGACACATTCCCAGTATAGCTAGGTGACTACAGCACTGGAGTCATACAGACCCCACTACAAGACACCAGCTTACTTGTACTACCAATTTGCATCTACATTTCATTGTTTCAACATTTGGCATTTCACTCATGCTGTTAACTTACATCTCACACAGAACTTTGTAGATATACCTTTGATCAAAGTATAAAGACCATCCACATTTCCATTTCTCCTTTGTTGTGTGCTTTCATTACTGTTCCTTTTTTCTTCTTTCAGAAAAAAAAAAAAAAAAATGCACAGTAGATTATCCCCTTGCTAAATTTATGGGCTGTGGTCTTAGACTTTGTGAAACTGAAATTTCATCTCAAATGCAGCATCCCTCATCTACCAATATAACCAGAGATGTGCTGTTTAAATGTTCTGTTGATACTGGGGAATGAGAACAATGACTTTTGTATTAATTAGTTAACCCAGAGAAGGTACTAAGATGGAAAGTGTGGAACTTAGCAGGGCACTAGGTTGCATATTCTCTCCATATCTTATGTTAATTATGGGCTCAAATAAGCATTACTACACATGCTAGTAGCCTTGTGACTCCCTCCTTTTAGTTGGGGCAGGCATATTTTTTCCTGTCTTTTTTTTTTTTTTTTCTCATTACGGTGAACTAGAGCATTAGAAACTGATCAGTGGCTTGTGTACGAGGTGCTGAGTGATTCACTATACAATTTTCTTCTTTCTCAAGATACTCCCGTGACACATTCCCTTTTTTATTTTCTGTCAGAGTTAAGCCATTATCCATGTCATTACAATAAAAAACCTTCTCATAAACATGCAAATTGGTTCTTTTCAACATGCAAATTATGCTTTTTCAGATACCACAGCAATGTATCTACCTGAACTATAACAATAAAATTGCAGCACTCTGTACTGTCAGTTGTACTGACAGTACAACTGTCAGATTTCCCACTCTCAGTCCCTACCCTTACAATGAAAATGCCCAGAGTCTAAAAGCTGTTCTTGGCTAAGTCACCTGTTCCTTAAGTCCCTTCAGAGGTGACCGTTTTGCTTTGAGAATATATTATCTTTAAGTTATTACTTGAAATGCTATTTGGCAGTGAAGCTAACAGAGAGATTTGTAAGGTAAGACTGACACTGTCAGCCTGAAAGCACAGTCACACAGCCAGCACTGCACAGATACAGAGTTGAAACTGCATGAGCTTCCATTGAAACCAGAGCTGTCAATCTGTCACATGGCACATGTTTTGATTTTGGGAGAAGGTGTCTGCAAATGCAGCAAAGGTTTCCGAGAAAGTAATGAAGCAAAAATAAAAATCTAACTGATGCATCCATCACAGAATGTTCAAGGGCATCAAAGTTAATTGAAAAGCTTGTTTATCTGCATGTTTTCATTAATCAGATGGCGTTTTGGTGGAAGTTGGCTAAAAGGTCTCTTTTGAATCCCTGTTTCCTCAGAAAATACATATAATATGTCATCAATACAGACACTTCAGGTCCTTCATCTGCCACTTTTATTTAAGAAAAAAAAAATCAGGCAAGAAAAAGCAAAGAACTTCATTTTATTAAAATATTGGAAAACATATTTTCTGCTCTCTATCCCCATTTTCAGAAATTTGTCAGCATCAGGATTACATTTTGTCTCCCTTCCAGAAGAGATATTCTACCCATAGTCTTGGAGATGGCCCTTCAGTGAAAATAATCCCCAGAAACTTGGGCTCTAAATCACAGACCTCTGTGGATGACTAGCAATAAATAGCAGGAATATCAAAGGAGGATTAGAGGCTAGCTGTGAAGAACACGAGCAGGAATGACAAAAGGAAAGTCACTAGTGTTAACTTAGGTATGTTCCCAAAGTTAAAATATAGAGGAAAAAAACCCCTTCATCTTATTCATATTTATTGGATTCATTGCCTAATAGAAGAGTTCCTTGTATTCTTTTGTTGCTATTGTCCTGTTATCCTACACACCAGATAGTAAGAGACTCCTGAAGAACATTTCATGCTCATGAATGAGTAGATTTGAGTTCTAAACTGAAATAGCCAGCCAGAATTTTAACTGTTCTGTTAAATATAGTAACAGCTTAAGATTTAGGAAAATATCTTCATAAAACAAGGTAGAAAAACGAAACAGACCTTCTCCACAATTATTATTTCTCTCCTTGACTTTTCCTCTTTCTTCCTTACACAGCTGGGTTTTTTCCAGTGTCCTCTTATTTATTTATTTATTTATTTATTTATTTATTTTCTTTGGTCTGCAGAATTAGATAAATTCCTGTTTTAAGGTCTTCTTACTCCTTTAATCTATGCTTTCACAGTTGTGTTCCTCAGGACAGTAAAATGGACTTGAGCTTAGACCTGAATACTGTGAGATGTAATGTCATGCACTGCTATTAAATTTAGGTGATTAACGCATTATATTTCATCCTCTGACTTACAAGTTCGTGTTGACAGTCTCCTACTATGTATGGCCAAATTATGTACCATGACCCTTTCTGCTCACAACAGGGCACCTGAGTCTGATAGATCGTGATTGTAAGCAGTCTAGGACTAGTGGCTAGACTAAGCATACAATAATAGTCTCATCAGCTGAAGCTCCCATATGGCCCACGTAAAAAACAGAGCACAGGGAAGAGGAGGGGAAGAAAACAGGTGAGGAGTTGTGATGAGGGCAGAAACCCACTAGGAAGTTCCCTCAGGCCACCTAACGTAGACAAAATTCTCACAAAGTCTAAGGTAAGTATATGCAACTATATAGTACTTCCTACATCAACTTTCATTTGAGGATCTAAAAGCGCGTTACCAAAGCAGTCTTTGTATCTCTCCTCCTCAGCAAAATGGGAAGTTAGCAGTGTTAACAATGAAGTTAAGTGATTCCTAATAATTGAACCACTTATCTTTATTGCCAAGATCAAAGATAATACAGTAGAGGGATAACTGAGACTAGAAATTAGCAATGAAATGATGAGTTCACAGAAATTAATCATCATTTTCCCTTTGACTTCAGCAACTCAGCAAACAGTCAGGAATTCAGCTCAAATTTTTGTCTGACTGACTACTGCTTTGCATCCTCATGGAGCTTCGTTCCTCTGATTGGGGCTGAGATATCTCTTCTGTCTTTCATGATGATGTCAAAGAAAAGGAAACTAAGAACTCAGAAACAAAAAAAAAAGTGCTCAAATACTGTGTTTGAAATATATTGAGTTATGCCAAGAAATTCTGCTGAAGCTCATCCAAGCCTTAAGACATTTCATTGTATGTAGGCCTTGTATGTCATAAAATGCAGTTACTGGCAAATGTAAACGCTTCCTGACATCAGTAACTCTGACTGACATCAATAAGACTATTTAGGTGGATAAGGACTGTCAAATGCAGTTAAGCTCAATTCCGTAATTCTAAGAACTTAACATCATCCAAATCAAGTGTGTTGGGTTTGTGCCTGTCAGTAGAGGAGGGAGGGAGTTACTGGTGTGGCTCCCATAAGAAGCTTTTAGAATCTCCCCCAACTACAAGTCAGACATGACTCTGGCCAAGGCCAAACCAACCAGTGCCTCTGCAAGAACATATTTTAGAGGGGAAAACCTGTTGGACTGGTTCTTTTGTTTTGTGGATTCTTTCATTTAGGAGAGGAGTGGGAGGTGAGAGAAAGAGACACTATGCAGAGGAGGTCAGTGAGGAAGGAAGTAGCAGGGAATTGCACAATGGAGCAGCCATTCCCCTTCAGCCCACGGTAAGATGGCAGGATGAGTGAACCCTTGCAGCCCATAGAGATGAACAGTGGAGAAGAATTCCATCTGCAGCCCATGGAGGACCTCACACTGGAGCAGGGGACCAATCCCAAAGGAGGCTATGACACTGAGAGAGGCAATTTGTCCCTGGGAGGATCACAGCCCATGGAAGGAATACACACTGGTGGGGGTTCATGAAGGACTGTCTTCTCTGAGAGGGAAGCAGGGGAGGACTGTGAGGAGTTTTCCCTCTGAGGAGGAAGGAGCAGCAGAAACAACATGGAATGGACTGGGACTGACTGCAAGCCCCATTCCCTGCCTCCCTGCGCCTCTGGTGGGGAGGAGGTAGCAGAGCTGGGCCCAGGAAGAAGGGGGTGGGAGGGGATAGGGGGGAAAGTGTTTTTTTTAAAGATCCAGTTGGTTAAATTGGTAAACTGGTGGTGGTTTTCTTTAAATTAAATTGATTCTGTTTTCCCAAGTCTGTCTTTTGCCTGTGACCATAATCTGTGAGTGAGCTCTCTCCCTGTCCTTTGCCTTGACCCTTGAACCTTTTGTTGTATTTTCTCCCCCCTCATCCCACTGAAGGGGTAGGAGTAGGTGAGAGGTTGTGTTGCCATCTGGGTGGGCTTAAACCATGATGCCACGTAATTCCAGAGATCCATTCAACTCAGAAGCTTCTCATGAAAAGTGGCTTGCAACTGATGTTTGGGAAAATGAGCACATATGGGATAAAGGTTCACTTGATACCTCTGTGAGTGTTCACTCAAATCCTGCTTAGATTTTGGGTAAAGCAGCTCATGCTAAGGCCTGATGTGTGCTGGGAGCAGCACCATTAGGTCAAAGCAAGAGCACCAGGTAGGTTCGACAGATGACCAGGAAGAGCTGAAGGGCTGCTATACAGACATGATCACCTGCAAATTTCTGTCTCTAGCATTATCTTTTGTCTGGCAGTTTCCTCAGAACCCATTAACTTGTGGAAATGCTATAGACCAAACTTCGAAGCTGGAGTGTATAAAACATCAGCTTACTCAAAAAGCTTTTGAAGCCGATCTAACAGCAGCTGGACTGCTGAGGCTCCCTGCTTCCCAATATGATACGGGGATGTTCCCACCATAATGGAGGCAGAAGGATGGTGACTCTCACTGTCAGCTAGGTACCTAATTCTTTTCTTTTGATCATAGGTGCATGATATTAAGAGTTACAGGTTATAAGTTATGAAATCTCATTATTTGAATGGTGACTAAGTGAATTAACGTGATAGACTAGTCTGGGCAAATGGGGGATTGAGACCCTGCTTGTCAAGTTTGTTTATTATATTTCTTAATTAGCTCATGAAATAAAGTTTAAATCACAGAGTACATTGTCCTGTAAATTTGAAAGATCCAAATGAACCTTGACATACTTCCCATTCAACTTTAAAAGTGCAATTCCACCACCAGAGCTTGCATTGTCACAGTCACCTTTAGCAGATGTTGAAGGATGTGAACCCATTTTGGCCTCTGCAATATCCTGTGACAATGAATTATGCAGCTTAATTATTGATAATGTGAAAATAATCTTTCTGGAGAGAAAGCAATAGTTTAAGAGAATTGTAAGGCATTTTGTTCAGTCAGACATGCTGTGGATCATGTTGCAATGCCGGGGCCATGACAAGTACCCCAGGCAGCAATACCAAGAACAAAGGATGCACATTAACAGTGATCTAGTTCTCCACTTTCCCACTATTAGTAGCTCACTGAAGTGCAATGGGAACCACATCTTGCATATCCCAATAGGACCTGTGCCACAAGGAGGAACAGGGGGAGACACCTCAGGCAGAACCTGCAACTGTGGTTATGTCATTAAAATTGAGAGTGACTTCAAGCACATCACTCAGCAAATTGTTCCACTAGGGAGATCAAGAAAATTATCTGAGGACTTCTTTGGTTTTGCAAACAGAAACATGACCTGGTAGAGCAACAGCAAATGCTGCCTATTTTCTTTATTACAGGTTTGAAAGAAAATACCGCTTGATGTAGAGGCATTTCCTGGTAGATGGTCCAGAGAATGGAAAGTGAAAGAGAATTTTGACTTCTTTCTATGCTAGCAGACATGTAAGAAATTTATAAACAAAACAAAAGAAAAAAAAAGGCATTTTGATGTCTTTACTGCCCCTCATACAGTAGGAGGGGCAGTCTTAGGAGACAATAATATTAGGAGGCTATTAAATAGAGAAAAAATGCTCAAAAGAAGGTAAATCAGAATGTAAATGTTTCTTCATCTCACCTGCTTCCTTGCTACAATTAGATAGCTACATGACTCACATATTCAGAATCTTGACGATTTTTTCCCTGTGACATTGTTAAAAGGTACATAAAAGCTCTATATACTCTTGATGTGAAAACAAAAAAAAACATACAAAAACAAAACTGCAACTTTTGAAAGGTCAGTTCAACAAATCTGTGGTTTCCAGTTGAATTGGGGTCACACTAGGAACTTAAAAAGGATTGTCCTGATCTTTCCATGCTACTGGGAACTGATGTCAGGTAACTTTTTTTAAAAGTCTGCTTTGTCAGATAACCAGATTTTAAGTTAGTTAGGTTTGTTGGTATAACAAATTTTGTAAACCGACTCTGTATATATTATTTACTTCTTTTTGTGGTCAAGGTTTTAAAAACTCAGGGTTTCTGTGTGGTATCATGTGAGATGGATGACCTAATCTAATAGCTTCCTACTGACATGTGGGCTGCACCATAGAGAAGGTTTTGAGTGGATACGAGAGAGTTCAGCTTCTACTCCTGCTCCTGTCTTTCCCCTGTCAGACTGTCTGTCAAGCATAGATAACCCCTTTTACCTCTGTGGCTGTGTTGCATTTGGACAGAATTTGCAGCAAAGCTTTGCAGTTGCAACCCAAATGCTTTGGGCACTGGCAAAACAGAAAACAAGAGGGGCAAGGAAAGTAGCAGATATCACTGACAAATAAGATCCCCCAGCACTGCAGTTTAAATTTTTTGGTCTGAAGTTTTGATTTGGTTATTAGTGTCCTTCTTTGCTTCCAGCAGGTCTGACTGTTTGCTCTGAAATCTCCAATTCTATGTACATCTGAGACTGTTATGAGTTTGTGTAAACATTTGTAGATCCTTAGTTGTTCATAAGGAGACAGGAGGCCATATCAAGAAAACAAAATGTCACCATAAGACCCACAACTAGCAAGCAGAGACTTACATTTAAATTGATACTTAATTTTGTAACAACAAAATATTCAACCCTTATCAATTCGCAATCCCAAACATTCAGTGAGAGCAAAATAATCCATGTAGCTTCCCTCCCATTCTACCAAATTTTTTTTAAAATGTAACAATCTTTCAAATATCTGTGGCACAGTTATATAACTAACTAAGATGAAAAAAAAAAACCAAAACCCCCTACTAGATTCCAGAAGCCACAGGAATATCTCATGCACATGAACTGAGCCTAGCAATTGTGTTGTCTCTCTCCGAGGGCAAGATTCTTTTGCAAATCAACAAAACGCCTTCTGCAAGTTCTGGAACCAGGTATTAGCTAGCCTGTACCCATAAAAAAAATCTGACCTCATCTCATCGTTTTAATTTTGTGAAGTGCTTTTGGAGTCTCAGCAGGAAGTATAAGATGGAAAGGGTTACTCAGACCTGTCTCAATATTCCTTCATGTCCTCTTGTTCAGGGCCAACAGTTTTGCAAATTCTGTACCTTATTCATATAAGGAATTCCTAAAATGGAAGTATTAGGTTGTAATCACATGGCGTTCCCCAAAAGACATTAATTGCTTTTTCTTTTACATAAACAATAAAAGCTTAAATAACTCTAGTGGTCTAACTGCCCTGGCTATCATAAGAAAAGGAAAGATGTTTCCAGTTGTGGTGGGTTGACCCTGGCACGGCACCAGGTGCCCACCAAGCCCTCCTATTGCGCCCCCCACCCCCGTCAGCATGGCACGCAGGGAGAGAATAAGACGCAAGGAGCCGTCAGTT
>WTSP01016443.1:0-11547 GCA_025331215.1 Actenoides lindsayi | reverse complement strand
CCTTTTCCAGTCAGTGGGGACTTCACCAGACTGCCATGACTTTTGGAATATAATAGATAGTGGTTTAGCAACCTCATCCGCCAGTTCTCTCAGCACCCATGGGTGTATCCCATCAGGTCCCATGGACTTGTGCACTTTCAGGTTCTTCAGATGGTCTCGAACCTGATTTTCACTTGCAATGAGCAGTTCTTTCATTCAATGCCTGCCATCAAATTTTGTGGCTATATAATTATTTGAGGAAATATAATTATTTGAGGAAAGATTTTCAGGGAACCAAATAAGCACTGGTTATAGTCAAGCAAAACTTTATTTGTCCAAAATTAATAATCTAGAGAACTTAAAATTACATACCTGAGCCTAAGCTTGTAACTCTAGATTCACTTTGTAGTCAATGAGGGATAGTTACATTTCAAAGGTGTTTCAGCTCATGATATAATAACAGTTTAATGTGAATATTCTTCTGGAGGTGTCTATATCTCTCAAATGACAATGTAGCCTAGGATGACTAACTTAGAATTGTATGCCTGATTTTTAGACTTTTACATTTTGGCAGATGGATCCCACCATGAGTATGCTAATGTAAGGCATCTATGACAGGCACTATTAAGATAGCAACTTGGATAAAAAGAATTTGAAAGGAGTTAAATGATAATGCAGTTCCTATTACAGCAGTGTTGTGGGTTTTTTTTTCAAAGTCATTTCACTATCCATCATAAATATTTCTTAGTGATATCTCTTGAAATGAAGTTCACAACCACCTGGCACCACCAGCTGAGCTGCACAGCCCATAATCTTTTATGTGAAATGTCATAAGAATTAGATACAACATCTTTACAGTACTTTTTAGCATTCTATTAAGGCATAAAGACCCTATGGTACAATGTGGAAAAGATTGTACGGCAACGTTCATGACAAACATCTTTTATCTCCCCTGCACCCAAGCATTCTTATTCTAGACATTCAAAAATAAATCTCACTAAAGAAAAGAAAAAAAAGAAAGTAAGTAATATGTTAGATTGCCTGTAAGACATTATAGAACATTATATCCAAACCTAAAAAACAGAGTTGTAATCCAGATCCCCAGCTCTCAAATGCAGGGTGATTCTGCTGCATCTAAATCTAAATCTAAATATGGACCTAATTCTAAATCTAAATACAAATATTTCATAGTCCAACCAAAAATGAAGAGATTGTTGTATTTTGTAATACCAGAACAATATCACCGCTGTTTTGGTTAGTTTTTTGGTTTGTTTTTTGAAAGAAAGAAACTGTAAGAGAAGAGTAGAATGTCATTTTGTACTCTTTAATAAGACCACAAAGGCCAAAGATTATGACAACATTCGGTAGAGAGACAAGGATTTGATTTTCTATTGTATATACCAATGCAAGTGTCCTCAGCTACAAGCACAAGAAGCTGGCATTGTTCATTTCTAAAGAAAGAAAAGGATAATGCTGGTATTACTCAAGCTTAGAGTCATGTACCTGGAATGTTAAAATACCCAAGAGACATTATTTATGCAGCATAGTGTGTGCAAGTGAAATCCTAGCACTGGCCCTGACACTAGACAGCACTGACACGATTACCAATGAAGATCTGGAGGTAGATGCATTCAACAGATGTATGTGGTCTTTATCTAGGGAGAAATCTGAACATGTACTTAAATTTTCCACTCTTTATGGAATAGCTTCTATCTCTGGTAAGTCTGAAACATTTAAACTTTTAAACTATTAAAGCTAAATGTTCTCAAATGGGAGAACTGTAGATCTTTCACCTAGAGGTATCAAAATCATTACAGTCTCTTTCTTTGCACAGTCTACCATCATGCAGTCCTGACAGCAATTTAAGAAAAAGTAGGGCAAGCTGACCTGAGATTAAAGAAATGGAAAATATCTGTTTTCAGGCAACTAAACTGAGCCTTTGGGTCTGAATCAATTTCAGGCTAGAAAACTTAAAATGTCTCCGTGTAGGTGTCTATAGATGTCTGAAATCGTATTACAGGCAATAGAGTCGAGGAAGCATTTCAGCTCATAATAAAACTGACAGCAAGAGAATGACTCAGCTGCCTACAGACTGGTTTGCAGTGGCGTTTGTTACATCTTGAGGTATGCATGATGTCAAATGGACCTCTGGGAGACACTTGCCCTTCCAGAGCAGGAGCTGGAAGACAGATGGGGTTACTGAGGACATGGGAAGTGGCATTAATGTCTCTGTGATGTGAACGAATAATATTCCTTGTGATGGGCTGTTGAATTGCTACCAGCATCTCCACGGACTATGAAGTCTTCTCCACAGACACCACAGGGCACTAAATTTATCAGCCTAAATTGATCTGTCTTAATCTTGAAATGAATCCCATCTGTCAGAACCATTCAAGGAAAAAAAGATGCCACAGTTACATGACGCCAGTTTTCTTCTTCAGTGTAGAGGCACTGACAAAACTTTAGGCATCATGGTAATGAACGAGTGCAATGTGATAGCTTGTAGGGCAAATGGTATTGAACAGGAGGAGGAAGGTGGTGTTGCCTCCATCTTTACCATCTGTGAAAGGTTTTGTAGATCTCTTGTCAACATTTTAAAGAAGAAAATGGTGAAAGCTAGGGAAGGATTTTACAGAGAGCTACAAGACCTGCCCATGGTCTAGAAAAACACTTAATAAAAGGAAAGGGAGATATTATTATGCATTATTATTATGTATTATTGTCAATATTCACACACATTTATAAGGAAAGAAATTTCAGCGAAATTCTGCAAAATAGCAGGAAAATGTTGAGAGAGATGACATGTTTGGAAACTAAAGACTGATAACTCTGAAGGCTTTTTTCCCTAAATAAAAAGAAGCCAGCACAAAGAGATGGGGAATTTTTATAGGTTTGCATAGCTTCTTCACAGCGATGCCCTAGAATGATGCTGAACAAGCAGTGTTCTGCAGGAAGTCAGAGCAGAAGAGCAAAGAGGGCCCCTATATCTGTGTTACTTACAACACTACTTAGTGGCACTAATACGTCAAAGTGTAACCCCCAGAAATGTTCTTGGACTCTGCACAAGACCTCACAGACCTTGGGGAATGCACCAAGAGACAGGGCAGAGAAAAGGCAAAGGCTGCCTTTTAGGAGAGGGCAGATTGTGCCAATTAGCAAAGAGATAGATACACTGAGGTGCATCTTGGTGTCAGTGCTTTTCCTTTCATCTTTCACAGAACATCCAGTCCCCCCCCCAAGCCATATAAAATGTGTGACTAGTAGCACATCCCACTGCCTATCACAAGAAATTGTTAATAAGAGTGAAGATTTTCTGGAGGGAACCTCAGGAAACATTCCATGACTAAAACTTAAAAACAAACCTGTAACGTTTAAACAGCTCTGGCAGTGTAAAAGCAAGGTATTATTGAATGCAACCTGGCAATGAGTTGTTTCTGATTAAACAGTGTTATCTAGAGAAGGATGGTTCCCTGACAAGTTGAAGAATTATTTTCCTTTTCTGTAGTAAAAGAAAAGTAACAAGGAGCTGCTGGGATCTCCTCCATCTCCCACAACTGTGATTGTAAAATTGCTGCAGAATTTGTGGGCATCTATGAGGGAATCAGAGGGGATTGGGGAGGAAAAACATTGTACATAAAAAGTAATGTAATAATTATTAGTTTCAACTCAACATAATTACAAATGAGCTTCCACCAGCTACTAATTATCTTCTCGGTTACAAAGGCCATATTTTATTTAAATGAAGTGGAATGAAATGCTGATAAAAGCTACATACATAGTACTAATGAGAGAATGTATTGGGGGAGACATATTCCCCCTTCAGGCCCTTGAATTAAGGGTCTTGTTTTTAAAGGTACAGGAAGAAAAACCACACAGAAAGTGAGCATCCTCCCGGACATCTGAGAGACCCCATGTCTAGTTTAGAAACAAATTTACTTTCTTTGAATGTGTAGCAAACAGTACATGCAAAGAAATATAGTTAATTTGTGATAAAGCTAGTTGCTCTTGAGTCCTTTCCAGCCCAAATAAACTTTTTGGCTGGGGGTCTTGGATTATATATCCCTCTCACCATTCTTCAGGGGCCCATGATGAATGTACCTTCAGCATTTTCTGCAGTTGTGGAGATAAGCACACCTTTGTTGGGTCTCTGGATGCCTAAGTTATGTGGAAGGAACTTAAAAATAATCCATGAATTGAAATCACATCTTCCCCACACACAGGAAAGCCCAAGACCAACTTCTCTCTCAAGTCAATGTCATATAACATTTATCTGTAAAAATTAGTTAACATTCATATTCATGATTACTGGAATAAATTCTAAGGTCTAAACAGAGCAGGACAGGGTAACCTGCAGTCCTTGCCTAAAAACTCCACTCTAAACAGACAAGACAGAAAAAGTCTGGAAGAAATGCTGCCACATGAGAGGAGAAAGGTGAGATGACACCCACCACCTGAGGTGGTCCACAATTCTCATATTTTAGTTAGAAGATAAAGCTCATGGAAATAGAGGAGAAGGCAAGAGATGTGTTGGCAAGGAAGACAGGGAAGGAAGACAGAAGCAACTATAAAGTATATGCAAGGAAAACAGTTGCAAGGATCGCCATTTTCCCAATACATTGAAAAGTATGGAGGGTTAATGATGGACTTAGTGCACCAACTCAGACATAAATCTGCAGTTGTGAAATTAAAACATTGAAAGGGAAAACCAGAAATACCAGAATGATCAAAGACAATGAAAATCTCATAAGAATAGCATATCTATATAAATATTTTTGACATTTAAATGTCAAAATGATTTCATGACAACAACAATAGCTGTCAAGTGCAAACGCACTGAGCTTTCCATTCACCTTTCAAATATCAATTTAATAAGTAATTTCAATATTTTTCCTTTTATAGTATCTGTTTTGTTTACAGGATTTGTCTTTTTTAGTTAAAAATGTCATTCTTATGACAAAACATTCATTTAGTAAGTATTATAATCATGGAAGTTTAATTATTTATTCCTAGCATGCTGGCTTTCCTCAGGACCAGGGCTACAGTGCCTAAGGTATGCATAACCTTGAGGTATGCACTACACCAAGTAGTTTTACAGCTGAAGACACAGAGCCCTGCCATACAGTCCATTATCATGGAGCTCTCTGGGGTCAGAGATGGCAGTGGCAATCTGAGCAGGCATGACAATCTTGGCAAGTGTCTTCAGTGCAGGCGTGATAGTTAAAAAAGACCCCAGACATAACTGGAGTATTCAAACCTTTACATACACACAAAGTCTTCTTATTACAGTGTAATGAATGTGCATTATCTGTATTTGCAGCTGGTTCAGCTTACCCATAATTATCTGGCTCATTTCTTGAACGCTACACTGAATACATAAATGTAATAACCAGAGATGCAGAAGAATGATAAAAACACAAACATAATTCATATGACTAGAAAAAAAGTTAAAGGCAATATTACTGTGCTGATGAAGATTCCAAGCTGAAGAGCACTTTTGTTTTTTTGAAAGGCTTTATTTTTTTATATTGTCTGAAAGAGGAATAGACATTTGGCTTTAGCCCTCCACTTTTACAGCCTGTTTTGTAACACACATGAAATTATTTTTCAGTACTTAGTCATCTGAACATTAAGCACCAGATGCTTAGCACTCTATATTGTACATTGAATACATATTATTTTAGTATCTCTATCGAAACTCAGTAAAAATAAATGCAGGATTGGTTTTGCAGTTTCTCTAGATAGCAACCTATGCCTCTTGTGTGTCTACTACATTTCCATGTGCGATTAAAATGATAGGTGTCTTGTGGTTTATAAAACCCAATCCTATTTACTTAGCTGTGTTTTTAATTAAGTGTGCTTTGCAGTCAAACTCTCTGTGGCACTTGTATGGAGAATGCTATAAAAATAAAACGAGTGACTGAATGTAATATTGGATAGGGGTTGCTGAAATGCATTTTAATGCATTTAAAGTGTGCTCATAAAACTTTTGTTGGACAGGCTAAAAATTCAAATTTCCTGCAGAAGCAGAAACTTTTTTCATTATTTAGCCAGAATGACATCTGATTAGTCATTACAGTCTACCCAGAAAAATTAAAAGACTCTTCTATGCCACTGTTCTCCTTCTGAGTTTCAGGTTGTTCTACCTTACAGCTATCTTCAACAACCACAGCAGAGCAGGTGATAGATGGGGCTCCTCTCCCCACTCGCAGATTTGCTATTCTGGTGGCTATGTCACAGGAGCGAAGGACTTGGAGCACCAGCTGTTTGAATTCTGCATCTTTTCAAACCACATGTACATCTTACATCTGGAAACTCAAACATCCTTAAATTACTAGATGTCATTGGATAAGAGATATATAATTATCTGGAAGTATATGCAGTACTTTGTGCTTTTATTGTTCTTATGCTCATGACTGGAACATGCAGAGCTTCAATTTTGATCCCATTCAGCTAATGCCTGTACCAACACAAAACAAAAGATGGTCTCTGCCCATAGAAGTACGGGGTCTCAACAAGAGATTACAGAGAGATACAGGATGACACCTAGATTATTCCAGAGGGAACTATGGACAGTAAAGTACTCACTCTAAAAATATACATCCACTTTAGAATGAAGTAGGCGATACCTTCCAAAGTGCCCCTTTCTCTCTAGAGACTATAAAAAGTATCTGGTTATTTAAGAAGCAGACATCCAACTTACAGATGTCTAAAATAAGAGAAGAGTGAGAATAACTAATTATTGACGACTTTCTCTGGGAAGCACAAAGACTTAAGGAAGACTGTTTATACAAAATTGAGCAATGGAGTGGATCTGTGAGGATCTACGAGGGTTATTGCAATGGAGCTGATCTCAGTCTGATTGACACCCACTCTGATGCTTGGAGAGGAACTTCCAAGCAATGCAATGACGCAATCAATGATTTTTTTCAATGTATGTTTTTATGCATAATTTAATATCCTCATTATCCTCTGCAGTAATAAGACAATATTGTGTATATGGTAGAAACTTTATTAACTTGCAAGAGCAAAATGTACAGCCACTGCTGCAGGTAGTTCTTCTCTTTGTGAGTCAATTTGCATGACTCACTGCAATCCCTGTATTATACTCCAGCTGGAAGAAGTTAAATTAAAGCTCTTTCAGGTGGCCTTTTACCCCTCTAAACCAGAACTTTCTGTATGATCCTGTACATGTTTGCAGTATGTCAACTACACAGCAGTCTGAGCCCGTTCTTGACTCCGGTCACTTGCCGTCCTGAATATTTGTGGCAAGAGCAGTCAGAGATTTGCATTATGGTTTGAGATTTTCCATTGGGAAAAGCCAAAGTTCTTGCTCATACCGTGTAAAATGATTAGATGTGGTGGGAATGATCAAGCTAAATCCACCATCTTAAGTTTGCCTCTTTTTAAGCTTTTTTGGGTGCTTTGAGCATGAGCTGCAGATGTGGCAGTAGCTCACAAGACAGAGGTATGCAGATCAGGCAGCAGCATGCTTGTGCCTGGTTTTTACCACTATGGTATGGTTAAATACATGGCCTTTTGGTACACCTCTGGACATTCACTTTTATCACAGATTTTTTGCTTGCAGAATAGGAAACTACCAGCTTCTTTTTCACCTTCTTTGTCTGTCCTGGGCTGCAAAAAAAAAAAAGGTAACAGCAGCAAAATACTCCAATGAGTGGTGAGGAGGACCTTTAGCAAATATCTTTTTTTTTTGCACATTTTAGTAGGTTCAACTCCTCCTATTATTTTCTGTAGTAAAGCAGCAAAAGACTGCTAGCTGAAGAAGGAAACTGTGTTCTGTGTTGTGATCCTAAGGGGAATCTCTATATTCTTATACTTGTGATGAGCACAGTAGTCTAACAATTGAAATTACCCATTTACTGCACTCTGAATTTCCATAATGTATCCAGCTAGTGCATGAGAAAGTGTAAAGTCATGAGGGAAATGGCATAGCTGTTGCAAAGCTATACTTAAAAAAAATAAAATAGCAGACTACATGCTGCTAACTACAGGAGAGGTGAATGCTTCTTTACCCCCACTTTTAACATATTCAAGTCATAATGTAGGCACAGTTTGAGTTGCTTACATGTTCTTTGGCTGTGTACAACTCTTCAAATTTTAAAATGGAAAGTATTTTTACTTGTTGCATCATGCTGTCTTGTAAACAAAGCAGTGAACTTCAACAATATTAAATTTTGTGGAATAATGAGGGCTGGGGGCACAAATGGAAGATGAATGTTCAGCCTAAAAGAAGAGACAAGAGAACACACTGACTGTTTCCCCTTGATGAATAAGGGGATGCTGGCCAAAAGGAAGCAGTCTTTGAAGGACAAACTTCTGCTCTACTAACAGCATTCTTCTCTCAATAAATAGACAGGAATATAGTTTTCAAGAATTATGAAGAATATTAATTTAATCTTTTATTATCTTGTTCTGCACATCCTAGCTAATTGTTGCGCTTGGATTTGGACAGAATTCAAGGGATTGTGAATGGGTGAATCATCTGCCGAATTTTCTTTCGTAATGCTCCATTACCAGTAATGTTTCTAGTAAAAATAAAACATCCCAGCTCATCACAAGAAACACTGAAAGCAAGCATAGCAATGTTCTGGTTTTGGAAAAGTACTCTTATAACAGGTTGGAAATGGCATGACATTGATGAGCTTTGTGAAGGCTTTCTTATAGCTAATAGAAATTGTGAGTATTGCATTGAGCAGAGCTGGACAGAATAAGTTTTACAGGAACTCAGTAGCCTATTCTGTGATGACATTCTTTAATTATTGATCACAAAATTGAGCCTCATTTTTATGTGTCCTATAATAAGCAGTTAAGCATTCCTGACTCCAGAGATTTACAGATATTACAGTGATAAAACCCATGCTGCAAGGTCAACATAATACAACTGTTTCTAACTCCTTCGCTTCTTTCATTGTTGAACTTTGAAGAGCATGTGACACATAACATCCCTACCTCTAAGGTTGTTATTTCATTACTTATTATGACATATAAAAGAGCTTGCTACCAGTCTCTATCACATGTAAAAACAATAATGGGATATAAAGCTCAGTATTAGTAACATTTTTGTTCTGGGCCTTTTATCAGTTCTCTATAAATTAATATACTTGTGGGATAATCTGATGAATGCAGGGCATTTGAGGCAAAAAGTTTAATCATTTCAGTTCATTGTGATGTGTAAGTAATTTAGGGTCAGGAATCAGAATTGCTTTGCCTGTTGTCTGGTCACGCTTGATGTGAGTTGATGCCTCCACTGCTGAGATCGCACCACTGGTAATGGTGTCACCGTTGCTGAAGAAGAGCATCTCTGCAACCTTGTGGACTGATAGATGGACAATGATGCTGGATGTAGTGTTTTTTTAACCAATTCAAACATCCTGGGGGCTGGAGAGCAAGGAGAAGGCGACAAAAAGGGCAGTTTGGATGGAATAGAGGGAAAGTTTGAAGCAACAGACTGGGGGTTTTTATACAGGTGATCTAAACCAGTAAAAATAGAAATTACTTACCTTCTTCTTCCTGCAAGGAAGATGTGCAGGAATCTTCCTCCCTTCCATCGCCTTCCTCTTTAGAAAAACTCAGCCACCATTTGCCTCCACTTGTCTCTGCTCAACTGTCAGACTAGAGACTCCATCTGGACACTGTATATTCTGCAGCATTAGTGAGACTGAGCAACCCCAGACGTGCTGCCTGTTCCCTTCTTGGTAGCAAGTGATAGTGCCTATCTGTCAGCCACACTCCCCAGCAGTGGCTTTGTCAGTCTGCCTTCATTGTACACCCACTAACAATCAGTTTGCAAGGCATACGTGTGCTGCTATTGTACAGTTACAGCATTGAGTATGTTTTATTTATTCACCCAGTTTATTTCATCTTCCGTTCCAACAAAATATATATATATCCTCTTAATTCAATACAGGCAAAATCACTCCCTTTCTCGCAGTTTTTTGGCTTCATTTCTGGTGCTGGTATTTATCTTGTCAAGCTCAAGTAACAAAACACTTTTACTAGCTGCAGTTGCAAGAATTGTAAATGGGTTTCTTGCTTAGCTTAACTTCATCAAACCAGGAGGCTTGGTAGCACCGTCGTAACAGGAATTTGTAGCAACATAACAATGAAGTAACTTCTGCATCAATTTGTTTGTATCAGGGCAGAAGTTTTTCAGTGTTAGAGGATCCCAGGGGAAATCAGGAGGAATACTGAGCAGATAGACACCAAAAAAAAAAAAAAAAAAAAAAAAGCCATATCACTTACTGATTCCTTGCTGAAATACTAGCTACTTCTTTTTTAGCCAGAGAAATACCTTTATGAGTCCATAGCTTCACTCACTGATTATGATAAAAGCAGAACAAAAAATTACATTTGGTGCCTGATTTTTCAAACTCTTACACAGCTGCTTGATTGAAGTGTTAGCAAGAGCCCTGGTGACTCCAGCTTAGATGTGTGTTAGGTAGTTGCACTGTTAAGACTACAGGTGCATAATGCAAGCTCATTAAAATATGCTACTAGAATTGGGGGTCATTCCATCCATGAGATTATGATGATAAGAGCGTTGAATTAATCTTACAGTATTTAATCAATAATTATTATTAAAAAAACCATTCTTTTTGAAGCATGAGGGCCCATATATTAGGAAAAGCTTGAATGGTTGTTTCTGTTGTTTCTTAGAGAAAACTTATGATGACCAAAATCCAAAAGGGGAAAAACAAAGGCACAAGAATCAAAGCAGGACTTCACTGTTTTTTCAAAGCAAAAATCAATTGTAGGATAGAGCTGTGAGGGCCACAAGATCACAAAATATATTGTATTTAGATGCAGGTCAGCTATAAAAGCTTTTTTGAATGCATGGACATCCTGGGGCTTCTTATTCACAACAGTCTTTTTAGTGTCTATTTTTTATCTTTTCTAAGCCTAAAATAAAAAAAAAAAAAGCCAAAAAGCTGTAACATCATCCCTGCTAGTACTGCAGCATAATGACCTACAATTGAATAGATTAACTTAAACTGCAACTTTTTTTGGCATCGTAACAGACCCATTATGGGATTTTTGGTTACCATGGAAACACAGGTAATATATAAGGCACTGTCACTAAGTCATGAAATGTGAAATAAATGAATACAAAGATCAGAAACAGAGCTTCATGTATTCCATTAAAGGACCAATCTCACTGACATGCCAAGGTCTCTAGAATATAAATTCTAAATTTACTGATTGTGCAAATCTAAAAGACAGACTGTGCCTAGGTGTCTTTCAAATAAAAAAAAAAATTAGTCTATGTTCAATGCTTGAAAAGAGATGAAAGTGTGAAGTTTTAAGAACTTGCTGCCATGTATTTGCTGCGCAGCCAAGTTAAACAAATATTCTTAAACAAGCAAATATTACTGTCTGAAGAGTAACATTTAACAAACAGGACAGAACCACAGCAGTTACTGCAACACTTAGGCAGAATCTGTAACTGCTAGAAATAGCTGTTTTTTCTAACTGTAGTGGGTCTGGCTGAGCTGCTTTTCCCCATCCAGCCCTCATGCTGCAGTACTGGGAGCTGGAAGGTGTTGATAA
>WTSP01016442.1:0-12295 GCA_025331215.1 Actenoides lindsayi | reverse complement strand
GCCCCGTGCCGGCGGGGAGGGCAGCAGCGGGGGGACGCGGGGCCTCCTGGCCGGCCTGCGGGCCTGGGGGTGCTGCCGCCATGGCCGCTGCCGGCGCCGGGCCTCGCCCGACGGCTGGGAGGAGCAGGGAGGGGGCGCAGGCCCCAGCGGGAGCAGGAGGGCGAGAGGGACGCCTGGCCGCGGGCACGCGCAGACATGGCCGAGCGGAGCCGAGCGCAGCCGAGCGCAGCCGAGCCGCCCTCCTTCCCGCGCTGCGCCGCCGCGCGCCCACCGGGCGCGAGCTGGGCCGTGCTGAGGGCTCCTCGGCTTCCCCCCACCCGCCCCAGGGCCTCCGCCTCGGCCTCCCTCGCGGCGGGGAGGCGGATGTGCGGCGGCCTCTCTTCGGGGGTTAGTTTTTTTTAACCCGAATTGTTATTTTTGTTTTCTGAAGCAGGTCATTTTTCTGCCGGATGACGAGCTGAGCTGGGCTGGCAGCCGGGGCAGGGGCGGGCGCCAAGCGGGGCCCGCCGTGAGGCCTTGCCTGACGGGGCTTTTGCCACCCTACTTCTGCGTGGGTGTCACGAGGTGCCCTCTGAGAAATATCAGGCTTCTAGATTAGTTCTGAGGGTGTTAGAGACATCAAACACCCCAGGTAAAGGAATGTCACGACAGTATTCTCACTATTTTACCCGTACCTTGCTTTTACTGCTTTGTATTTACAGCACAGTGGAGTCAACCCATTCCAGGAGGCTGGAGAGGAAACACAAGAGTATTTACTGAACTGTGGGAAAATGTACAGGCTGGGTTTTATGGATTTTGCTACTCCGGATGCTCCCAAATGCGTGTTGGTGTTTAAAGCCCTGCACAACACAGACAGTACCCTCAGGAAGCAGGGACCAGAGAGCTAGTGCGCGCAGGACTCCTTTGAAAAACTCTTTAGCCTCAAAATCTTTTGGTACCAACTAAAATCTTGCTCTGAACTTAACAACAACAAAAAAATATTTATCTATGTCTTCAGTTTTACATGACTGGAAGAGGTACCTGGCCCTCAGCATGATCCTTCCCTTGCAATAAAGGAGTGAGCAAACAAGCCCTCCAAGCTGTGTGTGCCGAAGCCATGTCCCTGAGGTGCTGGGCTCTTCTTTACCTGGCCTTTAAATTAAAGGGAAGAGAGAAAGAAATAACATCTTTTTTTTTCTGGTTGAAAGCAATGCAATAAATAAGTGCATCTTCACCTTCCAGTTGCAATTTATAGGCTCTGTTCCTCAAGAAATTGGCTTCTATGCATGAAAGCTATGAAATATATATGCCGTTTGCAAAAGATACGGCTTCTACTGTTCCTTTTCTTGTTTATTCACAAAGTATCCGGTGCAAGCCTGCTGTAGAGGGAGGGTCAGGGGAGTGTGCAAATGAGCTCTGCTAATGCTTTTGTAATGGTGCTAAAGAAATGGTCAAGAGCTTCCATTAGCCTCACGTAGCAGAAACAATTTGGGTTTCACCCAAAGCAGGACCCAGAAACATTTTTCTTCATGAGGGCTCTTGTGGCTTAAGACTTGATCAAGTGTTACATAATTCCTAATAAATATGCAATATGTTATATTACAGTGTATATCCTCAGTGCTTAAGCACTAAACCTAGAAGAGGAAGCCTCAGCCAAAAGCGGAACAAGGT
Source organism: Actenoides lindsayi (assembly GCA_025331215.1). Taxonomy (NCBI): domain Eukaryota; kingdom Metazoa; phylum Chordata; class Aves; order Coraciiformes; family Alcedinidae; genus Actenoides; species Actenoides lindsayi. Next base: position 10,645 of record WTSP01016442.1, on the reverse strand, counting down.
GTGGTGTACAGGCAGCAGAAAAAGAAGTGGATAGACTGAAAGGAGAAGGTGGGCAACACCTGACTGTGGCCAGGCTAGTGGATGCAGTGCATGAGTTTAGTTAGTTTTGCTTCTCTCTCCCTAACTGTCCTGATAATGTCTGTGACAGTCCCAAGAGCAATTCTGCTTAAATAAAATCCCATCTTTCTCTCCAGTCTCAGCACTGCAGCCGAGGGGGTTGTGGGTGCAAGCACTAGGACAGTGCAAAGCGGGGCCGGGGAGGTGCTGGGTGGAGCGAAGCCATGTATGTGATTTCCTGGCTGTTGCAGGTTTGTACCAGCAGTCCCTACTACTAGATAAACCCTCTAGCCCTCACCGTCTAAGCTTCTCATCTGCTCCTTGGCTAGTTGGATTTTTTTTTCTCAAATTCCAGGTCTCTCTTTCTGCTCTTTTTGTACATTTCCCTCCCTCAACCCTTCCCCGCAGCCCCAGCAGTGGCACCTGCACAGGCCGCCCGATTTACATTTGCTGACGCTCACAGAGCGACTGTGTGGTAAGAGAAAGTCTGGTGCAGAACAAGCTGCTGGTTTTGGTGTGGCTTGAGAAAGGTTGTCTGACGGTGGGCAGAGGCAGAAGAGGAATGCAAAGTTATGCACTTGTAAATTTTTCTTAAGGCTGAAAATTGATTATTTTATGAAAGGATGCAAGAAAAGAGGAAGCTGAGGTACCTGGCACCCCACTTGGGAGGGGAGGCAACCTTTGCTGGTAGATAAAATGTGTTTGTAGCAAACAAGAATGATAACCCCTTTTACAGAGGGGTTTTAGGACCCTAATAGAGTGTAATGCAAATTAAGCCCAGAGTCATCCCTGCCCTCCATTTTTCATTTTGCAGAGTAATTCCAGTTATTGATACATTACCTCAAAGAATGCACCAACCTTCTTTGCTTCATGGAAACTGCCAGAGAAGTGCATCATCTTTCATGTTGCACTGAAAATGGGTGCACAACCATTTCCCTTGACTTCAAGGAGTTAAATATTCACATATGTGAGGCACACTAGGATCAGAGCCTTAGGTAATGTGGTGATACTGGATAACTTGACTGTGCATCATTTGCCTGATGGTGCACCAAGCAAGAGGAAAAAAAAACAAACCTAAAAAACACCACCCCCGAACCCTGAAACACATTTGTGTATCAGAGAGAAATCTGGAAGGAGGGGAGAGGAAAACACAGTCAATATGTCTACGGTTCATTTAAGATGCTGGAAAAAAAGTTTTGGGGTTTTTGGTTGGTGGAGTTTTTGTTTTGGTTTGGGGTTTTGGTTTGGGGGGATTTTTTGTGTGTTTTTTGGTTGGTTTGGTTTGGTTTGTTGGTTTGGGCTTTTGGTCAAAAATGTTACTGAGGATACACAAAATGTGAGAAAAACCAGTGAGAAATGCAGAATACCCTCATGGCATGTGAAACCCCACTGGAACAAACAGAGAAGTAGGTGCTGGAAAACATGTACTCAAAGCAATACGGACACTGTAAACACCAGAACTGCAAGTCAGGCCTGAAAAACCAACCCTGTCTTTGCAGAGCTGTGTGTCGCTCCTTTTCCATGACCTACCGATGCATCCTACTCAGCCAGCGCTCCCCAGCTCAGCTGTATGTTACTTTGCCCATAAGGGTGTTGAACAAATATTTTGTATCCAAGAGAGACTCATTAATGTCTTTCAAACTGGATGCAAGTTTCTCATTATTCTTCTGCATAGGTCTAGTAATGGGAGCCTCCTCTAGAGATGCCCTACACAGATGTCTTTAGGCAATGTAGATGGCATGAGGCAGGAATTGTTTTCACTGAAAGATTTATAACCTTATAGCCTTCCCAAGCCTAGGCAGTGCATGTGGACCAAGAACCAGCAGCAAGGGCTTTCTGACTCCTGCACTATTCTCTGATACTGACTAGCCTGGAGAAATCATTTTGGTCTAAATTTCTGCTGTTCTGGGTCCTCAATATGAGGAATGAAATGTCAGGGGTTTTTCAAAGGTACTGAGTGTTTCTGACTGCTATTTGAATCGAAGCTGCAGGTTTTGAGTCCTTATTAAAAAAAAAAAAAAAACAACAAAAAACCAAAACTAAAAACCCCAAGCCAATGGATCTTAATTTAGGGCTCCCCAAATCAGAAGGCACTTTGAAAGACATGCAGAAGCACAGAACAGCCGATAGATTTCCATATCCTGCAGGGTTTTGGCATGAATCCCCTTCTTTGGTTCCAGGCAGAAAAATACAAAGAGACGTCTGTGAATAGGACCTCACTGGGTGTCCAACCCTCTGAGTGAAATTTCCTGTGTAGAGGATGGTCTCGGCCTACATTTTCTAGTTATTATATAGAATTTGTTTCCTGCTAAGCTAGGGGGAAAAAAAAAAAAAAGTATAAAAATATAAAACCTTCAGTGAATTCCCACCTTATAGAGCTACTTCAAGCTGCACAGGCAGAATTTGTACTGGAGGAGTTGACATTGAATAAGGTAGTTCAAGAGAGACACCAAAGCTCAGCAGAGATATCCTTTAAAAATCATTTGTCTTGTCTGCTATATTTTGTAAGTTGATCCAAAACAGATTTTGGAGTAATACCATTAAAGTCAACAACCGATACCCAGGATGAATCCAGCTCTTAAAGTGCCATTCAGGCTCCTTGAGAGACACACATCCCAATGACTCCTTTAGCAGTCATTAAACCAATTATCATCCCAGTCTATTTCCAACAATTATCATCATAGACTTTTTGGGTTTAATCAGCTTTTTAATTGACCTGTGAATAAGGCAGGAGATACAACAGTCTCCCCTGATACCTCAGGTGTAACTATTACACACTTAGCAATTGCTGAGCACATGAAATAATTTACACCACAATACTGATCTGAGGCTGGGATATGAAAAATTATATACCTATAACTTAAGGATAAAAACAAATTAAAGACAGCAGAGGAGAAGAAGAGGAAGTAGTAATCCATAAATAGAATGTCACCACGATTTGTGACATTGCTTCTGGGGATTCCCTGGCCAGCAAACTTTGGAGCTGGAAAAAGTTCTGGGTTTTTATTTTCTTGAACTGTATGCAACACAGAATAAATGGTAAGTGACACAAAAAGTTCTGACCATCTCTTAAGCGCTACAATTATTGAACTGAGTTGCAGAAATGTCTTCAGGCAACTGCTTAGGAATTTAAAAAGAAATCAGCTATTTAGGCATATGTCCCTCCTGCAAGCAACTAACTTTTCTAATGCCACTTGCCTTGGTACAGCTTTGCAAAGTGGCCTGAATGCAGCAATTTGCGGGATTTGGCACTGTGAGCCCCGCAAGCACTTAGCAAAAGCAATTGTGTAGCTCTATTGAAAATCCCGCATATCATGCTGTGGGGAGCCAGCACTTTTTATCTGTCGGCACTGTTGGTGACAAATATTAAAATAAAAAGTATGACACTATAGGTGCTTCAAAATTCAAACTGCAAGTTTCCTACTGCGGGACTTCTAACCATGTAATAAAGTGCAGGGAAGAAAGCAGAGTTCAGACCCCATGCTGTAATAAAGGCAAGGAAATCTTAAGTGTTCAAATACATAATTCATTCTCTTCTGAGACTATCTACCAGGCTTCTACCAGCAAAGATTTTAATTTGTGCCTAGATGCTACAATCTTTAATTTCTCCTTTACATCCAGAGACAGCTGGGAGAGCGCTGGGGCAAAAGCAAATGGTCATGGCAGGTCAGAGGGCTCCTCTGCCGCTGGTGAGGGTGCGACGGCCTCAAAGGAGAGAGAAACCCCTGTCTTCTGCTTGCTGTGAAAGCACCTGCAAGAAAGTCACCACAACAGCCAGTGAGTTTTGTTTGTTTTAAACAGAAATAATTTGCACCTTAAATAATACCTTACAGCAAGTATCTCAAAGAACACAGCAAACACTGGCTGAGCCTCAGCTTTCTGTGGGGAGGCAAGTCCCTGCTCCCGCTTCTCATTTTGCTGTGTTTCCTGCTGACTTAAGGGCTCTACTGCCATTTTGTTACACAGATTTCAAAAATAGAATTTGAAACACAGGGCTTTAAATTTCCTTATTAACTACAATCTTGAGCATTTATTGCTTTGTTGTATAGCCATTTTTGCCTGTACTTTAATTATTTGATGTAAATAACAGCACAATAATCACAAGGAAGAAGAAACTAATGTAAAATTAAAACCACCTTTGTGTGTGGCTGGGTACACACGTGCAAGTGACAAGTTACTGAGAAGGTACTGGCTGTATAAATGAGCACATGTATCCCTGCTAAAAGTCCAGTGAAATCACTGCATTTATATCAGGGATAACTTTGGCTCAACTCTGAGAAGAATGCATGCGTGTCACTCTGCAGTGGTCATTTAACCTAAATTATATAGGTTGATCTGTGTGCCCCCCTGGTGTTAGCATACAAAATTGACTGGATTACGTATTCAGATGTAAACCTACAGCAAAATTGGCTTTGACCTATTTACATTTTCTAATCCAGCCTCTTAAGTCTAGTTATTTTCTTTCTAAATCCTGATCTTTTTTTATTCCTTCTCAAATGCCTTCTTAGGGTCTGACATCCATTTCATCCCAAAACACGATGCCTGGTGCAGTGCTTGGCATTCAACGTGTTAGAGGCTGCAGCCTTTGGTGTGGCTTGGTGCTCCCAGATGTGGCTATTCTGGCAGCGGTGCTTGAAATCATGGGATCTGTGCACCTTCTAGGAGGAAGCCTGGGAATAGTTTGCATATTCAGTCTTTAAAACATTTTTAATTTTATTTCCATAATTATTTTTGTACAAAATAGTGCTAGAAGCTGACACCATGTCCTGCCCCATAGTCTTTACTGGTCTTATAGTTTCCTTCTTGCCAATACCATTTTCTACCCATGCTTATAATATGTTTAATTTGGTCTCTACCCACACTTATTTAGAATATTCATTCATTTGATAGTAGGTGAGGGGTGCCTTAGTGTGGCATTTAACTTTTCAAGTCATGCTATTGCATTAGTGATGATGTAAAGACATGAGGCAGAGTTTACAAGGAAGAGCCAACATTACTTCTCGAAGTGAAGTAATAACAAATTTATAAAGGGCAAACTTTCAGGCATTAAACTTCACCTCTCTACCTAAAGTAATAATAATTTAAAAAAAAAAATTAAAAAGACAAACTTTCAGGCATGAAACTTATTTCATTTTTTCAGTGTCATTAACAAAGCTTTCAAACCCCATCCCCTTCCTTGTATAACACTAATCTCTGCAGTCCCCCTGGACTCTATGGAGCCTGTGCCCTTCACTGTGTCAGTACTGCCACCCCTGTTCCTCAGCACAGCACCCAGTCCGCCTGTGGCTCTGTCCCACCGCGACGGGTGTGCGGCAGCTTGCGCAGGCCGCTGCCAGGCCGGCTGGGTTGTGCTGACTGCGCGTGGCACCACCTTGCTGAACAGAGCACTTGTGTCAGTCTGCTCTGCTTTGAGTAAGGGAAAATTGTGCCCCTACCTAATGAACTTGCTCAGAAGGCTCCTATTATTGTCTGGGAAGCCAGGGCTTTGGACTGCAGGTACAGGCAGCGGCTGGTTTCCATTTGGGTCTCCAGCAGCAAAGGACAGTGCTAAAGCAGGGTTCCAGGGCGCGGGCTACCGATGCCTTTCCCGGCGCCTTTCCCGGCGGTAGCAGAGCAGTGCTATCACACAGCAGAAACGGGTGCTGCCACAGCAGGCTCTGGCCCTGCTAACAACCCTCTGCTAAAGTGCCAGCTGCTCCGAGAAAGCGCAGGGCCTCAGTTCCTGTGCCTGGGCTTGCTCTTTCAAGAAAATATTAACATTATTTCATGCTGCTTTTTAACAGCTCTTCGGGGTTGGGCGAAAGCTAGCTCTGATACCTTAGTGCAAGAAAGACTAGTAATTAGAAGCACAAGCATGGTGCAGCTGAGTCGAAATGTTTTAAAACAAACAATTAAAATTAAAAAAATGGAGCACCCTCTGCCTACTTCAGTTTAGGGGAAAGGTCTCTTTTCTCTACCTGCTCTGAGGCTACATTGGGGCTCTTTGACTCTGCTCTGAGACTTGCTGACACTACTGATTCAACACTGTATCAAGACACTCCAACTGTGATCTGAGACCTGGAGCAGAGTGGGAGCATCTTGACACAGTGTCAAAACAGTAGTCAGAGCGCATGGACACAGCACTGAAAGGCTTTTGTCTCCCAAATGAAAAGAAGCTGGATTATTTTCATCTTTTTTTCCTTTTTTTTTTTTTTTTTAAATAATGGTCGCTTTCTCTTAAATAAAAAACCCCACAGTTTATTTGCAGGAAGAAAGAGTGACATGTTCCCCCCCCACACTTCGTGTTTGATAAAGCAATGTGACAGACAATGGCTTCACTGTACAATACACTTCACTAAAGCAAAGTTCTTTGGCTTTGGAGAAGTAAAAGGCTGTATTTGGAAATCATTCCAACGTAGGAACCAAAAGGGGTTAATCCTTTCATGATACTGCCCATCAATCATCTGCATCTTTGTGCATATTTGTGTTTGCTGTATATTTTGGAATTGCATTTTTGTACAATAACATTCATTTGATCTGACTAATAATTTGGGACATAGTGTTGCTCACCACTCTGCCCACAAAATTCAAGCTATGGCATTTGGCAAGAATACCTATAAATACATGAGTGTTGACCAGTATTCATCAACAAAAGAAATTAGTTCAATTGTCAGAATGTGGCAATGCCTGCTGAGACAGGTTTCTTTTCTGCAGATGAGATGGTCTTAATGTTACATGGGCTGTGACTTTATAACAGGTTAAACTCATTTATTTAAAAATAAGTATATAGTTGAATTTGTTTTTCCTCACTGGGGTCACAGGTACCAAGGAATCAGCAAAACCATCTACTGAATGTTTTATAGATGGTGGGGTTTTTTGCTGAATGTTAAATGAAAACAATCCATTAAAATAAAAAATGAAAATTCTTTTTGTTTCCTTTTCCTCTTGGGCCTTCCCAAAAGGAGGTCGACACCGACCCAGTTTGAAAAATACTTACCTAAGCCAATCACTGCCCAGCATGTATTCCCTTGAGCGACTTGAGTGGGCATGATGCCATCCGAACAGATGGGCATTACTGTAGGCAACCAAGAGACCATGCATGTGAATCAAGTATGGGTGTTTACAGCATCATTTCCCTGATGAGAATGTCAAAATGGCAGCCCAGTCCGAGCCTTTGGCACAGTTCAACTGCATTTCACTAATTCAGCTCTAAAATGGACAACTTCACAAAATAAATAATTAACATTCAGTTGGGTGCTCATGATTTTCCCTCACAGAATTGCACAGTGTAAGCGAGTAATGGACTTGCTGAAAATGATGTGGCTGACTCCTGCCTGTAGCAGGAGGACTTGCTGTTTTGTAAAATGAGGGCAAAGAAGCCTCCATGTCTCGGGTAACTGTAATACGACAGATAGGAAGAGGAGTACTACAGATGTACTCTGAACTGAAAGAAAGAAAGAAACCTTGTCACATTTTTTTAGGAAGACATCTTATTTCAGATCAAAATTAGAACAGTATAAAATGGGACTTAGGTGCATGATGTCTTTGAATAACGCACCAGGTCAAGGTCAGATCCTTAAAGTTACTCACATTGGATTAGGATTTCGTTGCTGCCCTGGAGATGCACATAAATGTTGCAACATTTTTGATCCTAGCACTCAGTGTAACTCCTGTATCTGTTGAATGAAGTGATTTCTACTGAATTATCATTTGAAGTTCTCAACCATCTGTTACAAAGAGACTTTAAGTACAGAAATAAAGATTGGGATTTGAATATTAATCAACAACTTTATCTACTTCAACAAAAAACAAAACAAAACAAAAAAAAGACTATAATATAGGTATCCTGTCAGCTTGATTTAAAGTATATCTGAAATGCTGTTATTATTTTATTTTTCTTTTGGTGATTGCTTGTATTTTCTTTGCATAGGCTTCTGTGTGGCTGTGTAACACTAACTGCTTATGTAGCCTTCAGGTTTAGATTTGATATTTGCTTTCCTACGTGAGTGGCTAGTCAGCCTGGATTTGAACAATTTGGATGCTGAACCAACAATATCAGGTATGAAATACTTCAATACCTATTTCTTGCAGGAATAATGCAACATCTTATTGATAATAGCTAAAACTCCCTGTGGTTTAGATTTGAATTATTTGTTGCTGGGTTTGGTTTGGGGGTTTTTGTTTGGTTGTTTGTTTCATTTTTTATTTTTTTTTAAATAATCTAATTTCTGCTTGGGAGATTTCTAGAAAGTACCTAGTGAGTTTTACATCTAGTCCTATCTGTTGGTTGGGGAATTCAGGGGGAAAAAAAGGAGAGGAAAAAAAGAAAAAAAAAAAGAAAAAAAAAAAGGCAGCTTTTCAAAAGCAAAAGATGAAAATAAAAATAGTGCTTTCCTAGCACTGGGTTGGAAGTGTTATCTAGAGTGTGTCTTTTTCTGTATGCAAAATATTTCAATATTTTCCTCCCTTATTTCAAGCTATCAAAATCAACCTTTCCATTTGTCTTCTGTAATGTGTTATGATGGCTCTGACTTCTGCCATTAGACTTGCTAAAATGCTCTGTTACCTTATATTTCATTTTCTAGGGAGTGTAATGTTTATTTTCTTGCTCGATGTCATGGTAACAGAAACACTTCCTTTACATTATATCTAAGTTTGTGTTTTAAATACAAGCAGGGCAGGTTGGAGATTGCTGTATATCCCATGTGGAAAGGCAGCACTAGCTTTCTGGGTGCCAGCACATACTCCCAGCTGTTGCTGTTGCTCTAGGGTCACAGATGCATCTCACACTGAATCAGTTAAAAATGCAGTAGCTATGCTTGGGGACATAAGCTCAAATCTTCAGGTCCTGATTATTCTGTTAGTTTCATACGTGCAATTCCCACTGAAGTCAGCAGAAGTAGTACATGCAAACCTGCCTGGCTAATTTGGAGCCCAGAACTGCAAAGGATGTAATCATACATTCGAAATCTGTGGGTACTTGAGGTTTAATTCTCACCCATCTCCATGATGGTAGGATTTACTACAGCTTTTGAGGATTTGGATGGATCAAAAAATATTAAGTATCTTTATTTTCAATGATCAGGGGAAGAAAAAGACATCTGAAGTGTACGAGCTCATGTTGGACAAGCCCAGAAAGAAAAAACGTGTTCTACAGTGCTCTAAAACTGAGCTAAGAGGAATACAATGTATGGCACATTATGTATGGAAAAGAAATGTGAGACCCTGAGGGATGAAGGCAAACTAATCAAAGGAATAGCTAATGGCCTAGAAGGAGAACAGGGAACAACTTGCTTCTTGCGGAGCCCCCTCAGTTCTCAGTTCAGAGGGCCAGCGTACAGACTGTTGGGACCTGAGCCCGAAGTCTCAATGATTTTATCCAAAAGGGGTCAAATTCAAGGCAAATTCTTTATGTCCATATATTTTATTCTTTTATCAGAAATGAGTAATTTCTTCCACACAGGGAAGAGGGGTAATTATTGCAGCTGGACGACTACTGCCACATTTGCCCAGGCTTCTACAAAACGACTCATGCTTGCTCTCCCACAACAGACCAGGAATGATATTGCTGGTCTGATCAGCATCTACGGACAATTACAGTTATCAAGTGAAATGGATTTGGCACCTCGATCATTAGTAGGTGATCTGAGAAGATGACCAGTAAGGTCTAAGCAAGCTGCCACTTTTTCCAGCAAGTGAATGGAGATCAAAGACACCTTTAATGTGACACTCCCAGTGTCAGTATTGACTCACTTTCTCATCTGTTTTCACATTAACAGGACTGAGAAACTTAAGAAAGAAAGTGGAGGCTGGAGTGACACTGATTACACAGGAAGCTGTAGCAGTTGGTTGAACTAACTGAGAATGAATTGACAGATGCCCATAGGACCTGAAGGAGCCTTAACAATACCAGGTAGGGCAGGCAGTGCGGTCTGCGAAACGGAGACCGTGAAGGTTTGCTGAGACCTCGCTCTTGAAGCCTACAGCTTTGGGAGATGGTGAAGATGTAGTCTTAGGAATCCCCAATTTCTTTGGCATCCCCCAATACACTAAGTAATACTTGCAGAAGGGATTGAAAAGCACAGTTTGTGTTAGGAGCTATTAATGACCAGGTTTTAAACTATCTGTGTCATTTTCTTGGGGTGACAGCAGAGGACTATGCCATTGAAACAAAGTAAGAGTTTCTAGCCTGTAACACTGGAAATAAAATACTCTGAGGGCTCTTAAGTAAAAAGGTACGTGTGAGATGGACACAGTACAGGGAGGCCCCAAGAACGAGGGGACGTTGTGGGGTACTTGATGAGTATATTAACTTTACACGTTCTGGGGTCTGGAAGAACTTTATTTGCATCCACCTTTATGGTAACACCCAGCCAGCCCCTCGGATGGGCGCTGCTGAGGGCGAGGAGAGGCCCAGCAGGAGCCTCCGGCCCGAGGGGCGCTGCGGGCGGCCTGCGGCACGCGCTGGGCCCGGGCACCCGCGGCACGCGACAGGCTGGCGGCGGGCGGGCGAGGGCTGCCCGCTCCCCGGGCCCTGCCCCGCGGAAACCCAGCGGCGTGGCGGAGCAGCCAACCGAGCCCCCGCGGGGCCGGGCTGACGGTGCTGCAG
>WTSP01016441.1:14968-25958 GCA_025331215.1 Actenoides lindsayi | reverse complement strand
AAAAAGACTCTAGTAAAAAGGGTGTTTTCATGCTTTTGTGCAGTCTGCAACAATGGGGGGAGACCTTCATCGGCACACGAGCAGCTGCGTCACCCTCAGCTTCCTGAGAAAGGGCTCGCCGTGGGGGGGAGCGCCTCGGGAAGCGGGGAGGATGATATTTCGATGGGAACAGCTGCAGCACCGCAAATTTATTCTGGGCTGAGGCCACCGCGTCCCCTGTTTTATCTCATCGCCGGCCAAAAGCCTCGGATGGAGTCAGCTCGGAGGAGGACTTGGCCTGCTGTCTCACAGAGGACCAACAAAGCCTGCCTTTCAGAGCCACGGGAGGTTTCTTCCCACCTCTCCTCTAAATTAACCCAGAATGCAATTTCACTCTCATTTTCTGTGTGATTTAACCAACTCTGAAGGCTATCTAGAGAAAAAAACCAATGGCAGCTCGGCTCTCGGCACCATCTGAAAGGCGAACTCAACCCGCACAGCCAAGAGAGGGGTCGTCTGATGAATCCAACCCATCCCTCCTCACCAGCCCTGACCGCTTCCAGCCCCCCCCAGGAAAGCAGAGCAGCAAAGCCGGCAGCAAACGCTGTCAGACCAGCTCGTGGGGCAAGGGGGGACGGCATCTCTTCACCAACACTACCTTTCTCTCCTCCATCTTGGTGCTGACCAGGCACCACTTCTGCTCCAGCAGCGCTACGCTCTGCTCCGTCTTGGAGCCGGAGCCGGAGTCGTCGCGGTTCAGCAGCATCAGTCGCCCCTTGGCCAGCAGCTGACTGTAGGTGTCCTCCTTGGCTTTGAACTGGCTGTACAGCTCCTGCAAAGGAGGCACCACCGAAGGGTTGGACAAGGGAAGAGCTCGGAGCTCGCCACGGTGTGGGGTGAGGAGAAAACGAGGTTCAAGGCAGGCAGCAAAGTGCCAGCCATGTGGCACTCTGGGCAGAGAGAGGTGGTTAAAGCATCGTGACGCTCGTCCCAGGCATCAAGTGCGAAAGTATTGGTAGGAAGAGTGCAGAGAAGGAGCCTTCTTCCCACCAGACAGAGCAGGGAGAAGCTTCAGTGCTGATATTTGACAGACAGGAACTTGCTGAATTAAAAGCATTAAAAAAAAAGGAAAAAAGAAAAAGAAATTACCATGTGGGCATTGAGTTGTTCCCGGGCAGTTTCTGGCAGACCTCCCGTGGGTTTTGATGCCGACAATTGGCTCTCCATCCTCGTTAGCCACAGGAGGAAGTCTTCAATCTCACCATGGAAACCCTGGGCCTGTTGGGGAACGTATCACCGGCCAGGGATCAGATGACATCAGCCACCATTGATCACGGGCCAGGGCTAACGTCGCGTTCGCTTTGAAACCAGATAAAGAGGCAGAGCTGGATCCACCGGGGTTTGACACGGGGCAGCCTTAGCCAGGTGGGTGCCTGGTCCCTGCCCTGCTTCTGAGCAGGCACCAACCACCCCAGGACTAAGAGTTATGCCAAAAACTTGCATCAAAACCATCCCAGTGTCTCTCCAACTCTGTCCCCCTTTGTTCCCCTCCCACCAGGCAGACCCTCAGCGGCAATGCCCTGGGCAGGGGGGTACCCCCACCACGTCTCCCCGACCTGCTGGAGCGTGGACTGCAGCTGCTGCTCCCTCTCCTCTGTCTTCTGCAGCACCGACTCCCAGCAGGAGTTGAGCTTCTCCAGGCGGTTCCGCAGGCTGCTGGCATCGTCCCCTGCGCTCGACTCCAGCAGCTCGTTGCCCGCTTTGTTCACCGTCTCCACGGTGGCTTGGTGGGCCAGCACGTCGTTCTTCAGCACCTAGAGGAGATGCGGTGGGTAAACGTTGGGCAGCGCTCGAGAACCCTCCTGCAGGCTCTCAAGGCCTCGAACGGACTCGAAAACCTTCAGGAGAAATAAAATCCTTCAGTGGGAAGAGAGTTTCTGGCCCTGGAGCGGGAGCACTCACATGGTGCTTCGCGAGTTCCACCTCGATGACTTTTGGGTCCCCGTTGATGGGTTTCTGCGCGTCGAGCAGCTCCTCGGTGTGGGTCAGCCAGGCCATCAGCTCTGCCAAGGCGTGCTGGAACTGGCCGAGCGCCAGGAGAGCGGCTTCTAACTTATGCTGGGCAAAGACAGGGATGGAAAAGGGAAGTTTTAAGTTGGGAAGGAGGGGACCAGCCCAGTGAGTTCAACCCCACGCTTGCAAGGTCCCAGATCTTCTCCCTACCTGTCTGTGAGCAATTTTCTCGCCCAAATTCTCCCAGAGGTGTTTCAGCTCTGTCAGTGGTTCCTTTATGATGTCTCTGTCTGTCTCATCCATAGCTTTTTTTAGCATCAGTTCACCTTGGTGATTAAGCTTTTCCATCTCAATCTGCTGCTGGTAAACCTCCATTTTAAACTCCTGCCAAAACAAGCGGGACAAAAAACCAGCACAAAATGAATCACCGGAGCTCGAGCGCCGGGCCGCAAAGCGAACGCCGGGGAGCTGGTCCCACTGGGCCTGCGGTACCTTCATCTCGTTCATCTGCTCCTTCACCGTGTTGAGGTCGGTGCCGACAGGGGACATGTTGCAGAGTTTGATGACAGCATTATCCAGCCAGTCGAACATGGCCTGAAAGGAGAGCGGGTGTCGGGGGCAAAGGGAACGGCAGAGAGAGAGAGATTCCCCCCCCAAAGATGGGGCTGCTGCCTCTGCCGCCCCACGGGGAGCCATGAAACTCGGCTCTCGGGGCAGAGAAGGTTTGTCAGCTCTCACTTTTCCAAGCCCTTCCCTCTGCTGCTACCAGCATGCCGACCTGACGCAGCCAGGCTCATCACAGAGTCAGGAATAGCAAGGTTGGGAAAGACCTTCAAGATCATCAAGTCCAACCGTCTACTCAAGATTATCGTGACCACTAAACCATGTCCTGAAGTGCTGCACCTGTATGTTTTTCTGAACACTCCCAGGGATGGTGAGTCCAGCCCCTCCCTGGGCAGTTCCAAGGCCTCACCACTCTTTCAGTACTGAATTTTTTTCCTAATGTCCAACCTAAACCTCCCCTGGCACAACTTAAACCCATTTCCTCTCCTGTCGCTAGCTACTTGGGAGAAGAGACCAACACCCACCTCACTCCAACCTCCTGTCAGGGAGCTGGAGAGAGCAGTGAGGTCTCCTCTCAGTCTCCTCTTCTCCAGACTGAACAACCCCAGGTCCCTCAGCTTCTCCTCATAAGACATGTTCTCCAGACCCCTCACCAGCTTCTCTGGGCCTGCTCCAGCCCCTCAATGTCCCTCCTGTACTGTGGTGCCCCAAACTGGACACAGTACTCAAGCTGTGGCCTCACCAGTGCCCAGCACAGGGGCACGATCACTTCCCTACTCCTGCTGGACACACTATTTCTGATCCAGGCCGGGATGCTGGTGGCTTTCTTGGCCACCTGGGCACACTGCTGGCTCATGTTCAGCCAGCTGTCCGAGAGCACCCCAGGTCCTTTTCTGTCAGGCAACTTTCCAGCCACTCCTCCCCAAGCCTGGAGCATTGCCTGGGGTTGTTGTGGTCAAAGTGCAGGACCCGGCACTTGGCCCAAAGTTCCTGCTTCGTGCAGAAACGAAGACAGACTTGGGAAGACAAACGCGATCAAGTATCTGCTCTTCCTTGGAGATGGTTGTTGGGCTCAGGCTCTATCCGAGCCTGCAAACACTCGCCCAGGAGAGATGTTTTCTGCTTTGCATCAGTGCAAATCCCAGCACAGCTCCAGGGAGAGGGTTCCCAGTGGTGCTCCCCAGGTCTACCCACTCCACGCAAACAGCCCTGCCTCTTACTTGAAGCGTATCTTGGTATTGCACGGCCGACTGCATGGCTTCTTCCAGCTTTTCAAGCCTCTCCTTCCACGTCTTGTTGAGGTTTTCCCACGCGTTGTTCATCTGCGGAACACGAGATTGCCCACAAAATTCGTCAGGCTCCTCTGCCGGAGCTCCCGCTTGCTCCTACCTGATTTGATCTGAAGCTGCTGGGTTTCCTACCTCATCAATGCTCTTCTTCACTTCTGGTTTCTCAGTTTCGCCACAGGCAAAAATTAAATCAGTCCCGAGGAGTCGGATGAACTCCAGCTCTTCGTGCAAGCCGTCCGTCTCCTCCTTAATAGTCTGCATACACCACAGCGACAAAAGAAACACGTTTATCATTAAATGCTCTTCCAAAATTGCCCCGTGAAGGCCTAAAGCACAGAGTGTCCTTCCTGCTCTGGCAGCCGACAGCCCCCAGGAGCAGGTTACACGGCGAGCCGGTGACCAACCCGCTCACCAGCACTGCCACCACCACCAGCCCGCTCTGCTCCAACCTCTGGCCACAGCTGCTGTGTGCAGGGGTTGGAGGAACTAAAATAAGAACATCTGTATTTAGCCTGAGGTGTGCCTGCTGAAGCTGCTGTTTACCAGAGCTGTCCTGTTTACGGGAGTGTTTTGTCAGTGTAAAAATTCATTTTTCGGACTCACAAGTTGCAAACCAAAGTCAGCATGGTTAGAAAAGGGAAACAGCAAAGACAAACTTAGCAAAGAGGGAAGAAACATCCCCACTCCCCAAGGTCCAAGCCAAGCTAAATCCACCTGAAGTGGGTTCCCCTGCTTATTTTAAGCAGCCAACACCATGCAAATCCCAGCCCATCCAGCTTTACACTTCTCGCCGGTCTCGCCGAAACCTAAATCCACACTTCCCACGCCAGGCAGGGCTGGGATGCCTTCGGCTCAGCCTGGGAGCAGAACCGTGCAAGCTTCCACAGCGCTCAGAACGAGTGGGCACACAACTCTGACCACACGCTTGATGAGCTTCCCAAAACAGTAGCAGATAAAGCGATTAAAGCATCATCTCCCTGTCTGGAACAGGGGGTGGAGGTGGTGGGGAGGGATATCTGAAGGACAACTCTGTTTGGTTTTTTTTTCTTTTCTTTCCCTTGCAGTTCCCAAGTGCAATGGGAATAACATTTTGTAATCTGACGGGCTGGCAACAAACATTTTACAGCCACCTCTGGCCACCTAGCTCGTCGCTAGCGTCTGTCCCAGGTTAGCTCAAGCTGGGTGCAGACAAGCTCCAGACAGAGGTATAGCCCCGTGGTCCTCACCTCTGCCGCTTCCACCTGCTGCTTGATGATGGAGGGGTCAATGCCTGGGCTCTCCAGGTCGTGCACAATGTCCTGCGTGTCTTTGATGGTAGTCAGGAGGGCTGCCATGTCGTACCAGAACTTCTCTGCAAGCTCCAGGACATCAAGGAACTTCATTTCACGTTCCTCCGCCCGAGCTTTGATGTCTTCCCAGAAGAAGACCATCTGATCCAACTTATCCTGGATTACTGAGGAAGGGCATGAAAACATTCAGTGAAGAAGAAAACCTTTTTACAACTCAAAAGCATTCTGTGAACGCTCTCCACTTAGAAACAGCCAAGAGAATGGACATTAAAGATGACCAGGGACCATCAGAGCATTAACGCCAAGAGATGCTGAGGGACATGAGAAACTCCAGCTTGCAGAAACGAAGCCTTTATTTATGTGCAGGCAAGCTTGGGGCAAATTTGCCCACATACTCTCCTCCAACGAACCTCTGTTCTGGCCACCTCTAGCGTGAAGTCTACGCTCGCTCAGCCCATGAGCTGGCTGTTGAGCTGCCAAGAAAGGTGCCAATTAGTGCCAATCGTGTTGACAGGTCTTTTTGTGCTGGGGATGTTCCTTCCCTCCATTAGATGCTGAATCGACACCAACGAATCATTTCACAGGGGCCACCCACAGTTGCCACAAGAGACCAGCTCAGGGTGAGGGCTCAGCTCGGATGAGCTGGAACCTTTGCCTGAGAAGCCACAAATACTTCTTCCTCCTCTGCCTGATACCACCCTGTCTGCTCCAGATGGAAGCAAACACCAGACGTGTCCATACAGAGGTCTCATCCTTCCTCCCGAGGCCAAGAGACCCTCTGAAATACACCCCTGGGCCACCCCCAAGCCTCCCCGACAGCGACGGAGCCGTGGTTTGGGTAGGAGAAGCTGGGCACTGCCACCAGCTACCCAGCCGGCACCTCCTGTTCGCTCCCGAGCCGAGATACCTTTTGCTGCCAGGTCCTTGTCCGCTCCCTGCGACCGGCCGATCAGCTCCTCCCCGCGACGTTTCAGAGCCTCGAAGGACGGCTGCAGCTTCTCCAGCTCCACCGCGGCGGTTTTGTTCTCGCTGATGCACTCCCGGATCTTATCGACCTCGGCGGGGATGAGGGGGGGCATGCGCAAGCGGGAGGAGAGGGTCTCCAGCGTCTCCAGCATGGGCTCGATCTTATCGTGGAACTGGAGGCAGAGCGAGTCCGTCAGGGGCAGGCGAGGGGAGATCCGGCAGAGGCCGCGTGGCCGCCGCGGGACCGAGCGACGCCGCGTCGCTCACCGCGCCCGGCGGCCTCGCGGCGAGGGCAGCCGCGGTCGGGCAACGGCAACTCCACCTGCAGCCTCCCGCCCCCCTCCGCTGCCGGCAGCCCCCGGGCTGCACCCCCTCCGACCATGCGTCAGCCACAGAGCCCCTCAGAGCCGGCAGCCGGGAACCAAACGCGGCAGCGATTTGTCCCCGGCTCCGACTCTATAAAACCCAGGGGTTTGCTTTGGTTCGGTTTGGGTTTTTTTTTTTGGAGCGGATGAGCAAACCCGACCCCGGCTGCGGGAGCGTCGGCGCCGCTGGAAAAGCTCCCGCGTTTGGTGCCGACGGAAATCTCTGCCTGGGGCAACACCGGCCAGAAAAACACCCCGGCGAGGTCAGCGGGAGGCGGCGGAAGGCTGCGTGCGCGCGGGGAGCGGCCAGCTGCCACGGAGCCGGGGCTTCGACAGAAGCAGAACCAGAAAGCCAAGAGTGAGGGAGGAAGGGGGTCTAGCTGGGTTCTTTATTATTATTATTATTATTTTATTTAAAAGGAAAAAGTCAACTTTGGCCTTAAAGAACCCAAAGCATCTCTGCTGGTGAGCGGGACGGTTCTGCCTGCACCAGTCCCTCCTCTTCCTCAGCGCTGGCTTTCGCCCAGGCTCTACCAGCAGAGAGGGGACGAGCTCCTGGGGCAAAGTTGATCGGCAGGACACCGGCTCAGCCAACAAGCAGGAGCGACCCAGCGAGTCCAGCTCGAGCCGAAAGCTCCGTGCATCGGGGGTAAACCGCTCGGAAAGGAAAACGGCTGCTTTGCAGGAAGCGTTCCCAGCAGAAGCTGGCCGGGGCTGGGACCAGGCAGCAATGCAACACAAGCCATCTCAGAAACCTCATTTCAGGCCCCCCGAGTTAATTTCGAAGCGTGTTTTTTTGCTGAGCTGTGCATGGACCAGGACTAAAAGTCCGGGTGTAAAATAGAGCCAGCCCGAAGGAAGAGGGTAAAGGAAGGCGGGTGGTGGTGGGGCTTACCTCTGTAATCTGCAATGGTGGGGCGCAGTCAACACAAGAATGAAATGGGACCATGTGGGGAGGACGGGCACAGGCAGCAACACACACAGACAACACATTCCACAATGGGAGTGAGAGATGAGACGGGAGGGGAGGTGTGGGGAGGGGGAAAAACTCGGAGTTAATACAAGTGCAAACCACAAGAAGTGACTACACAATACAAGGAATAAAAACCTAGACGTGACAAAAAAAACAGACTGTGCTACGGTAACGCGGGGTGAAATGAAACCTTACTGGGGGTTAGAAAGCAACTCTTCACCCCTTTTCTGGCCTTTAGCACCGACAGTCTCTGCCCTTCCTTTCATATCTGCTCCTGCAGTCACCGACCTCCTCTGGAGATGCCCAGACCCTGGAGGTGACCATTAACTCTCCCATACAAAGCATCCCGTGGCCATTTGCTGCACGCACAGCTTATCAGAAATGAAACTTATCTCTTTAGAGAGGCTCTCGGGGCTCTTCCAACCTTGGGCGGACGCCAAAACAGCCCCTTTTGAACGAGCATCATTATCGAGGTCGTAAAAAGTTATTACCCTGTTTACTACATCAAGATCCAAACGCCTGCTCCCCGGCTTCCGCAGCCGGCGCTGAGCAGGAGGAAACCACCCTGGAGGTGTCTGACCACGCCGCGCCTTACCGAGGGCTTTACAATCATCACCGCTCAGAACATAAACCACATTCCAGAGCGCGTGGCTTCCCCAGGGGACTGTGATAAGAAGGGCTCGGGTCCTTCGTGCCCCGGCGTACCTGGGTGGACTGCGAGACGGCTTCGTCGAGCGCCAGAGCCCGCTGGCAAACCTCCTCCTTGATTTTGGCGTACATGGCCTCAGCCGTCGAGTATTTATCCTGCACCATCTCCCCTTCCTCGGGGTTGAGGTCCTTGAGCTGCGGGCCGATTTTCAGCAGCTTGTCGATATGAGGCTTGTGTTCGGCAATGGACTCTCTCAGTTGCTAGGGAATAGAAGAGGGAAAAAAACCAACCCACATTTGTTCAGAAATCTACTGAGAGCCGTTGACTATTGATCTCGCGCGACACTCCGAGAGCGGCGATCGTATCTGGCGCTGAACTCACACCCTGGATTTCTTCACCCAGCATCTGCCAAGCACGCGGCACTCGGCTCTTCCGAACACGGCCGTGGCTCCGCACGCACCGGCACAACGCCCGGCACCGGCCCTTCCCCAGCACAGCCGGCTCCTGACCCTCCCCACAGCCCCGCGGGGCACCCCACGGAGAAAACTCGCTCCGCAGCCCTCGACCCTAAAAGCACAACGTGCCCCAGTCGGGCAGGGGATCCGAAGGCAGCAAAGGCTCCCTTGGGTGCAATCTGTGTTTCAGTAAGAAGCCCTCCAACATAACAAGTGATTTCCACGCGGCACGGTCACGGCACGCTTGGATCACACAGGCAGGGATCCCCAAAAAGAAGAGGATGGTGAAAAAAAAAAAATCATCAAAATAAATTCAGAAAAAAAAAAAGGCAGTTTTTGCCCCTGCAAGCGCTGTGCCTCCGCTTAAGAACCGATGGTGCAGGAGATGCAAGCGCCACGTGCTCCTACCCTCATGTCCTCCTGCTGCTGTTTGAGCTGCTCGTGATCGATGGCTGGAGGGGGCAGCTGGGAGATGAGGGTTTGAGTCTCCTCGATCCACGGGTTCAGCTCCTCGTAGGTCTCCCAGAACTGGTTGACCAGGACCTGGGCGCGCTCCAAGCGAGCGTAGCGCTCCGAGTTGAGCTGGCTCACGGCTTCATACTGCTGCACCAGGGACTCGGTTTTCTCCTAAAAAAAAACCCAACAGAAAGAAGAAGGAAAGTTCTAGAGAGGGATGTGAAAGGGCCCAGGAGAAGAGCCAGCTGCACGCTGTGAGCTGGAAGAGCAGGAGATGCCTTTGGTGGCCTTCCACGCGCACAAGCTGCAATTCCAATTAAAGCAGCCGCAGAAATCTCCCTTGCCCCACCCCCCGCCCCCTCCCCGAACGCCACAATAAAAAGATGCAATAACGGAAAGTAATAAATGTAAAGTGATTTCTGCTGAAGCTGGTGGGAATTCCTGAAGACGGGGGAATTTGAAACGACTTCAGCCTGAGCACGAGCTGAGCGTTCGCCTCTCTCCCCTCCCCTGCCCCAGTAAACAGCACGGGGAGGGTCACCTGGAGAACAGCTTTGTGCTCCTCCCCGCACGTCCCGAAGATCTCGTTGCGCTGGCTGAACAGTTCATCCATGGAGTCTTTGTGCCGAATGATGTCGATGGAAAAAGCCTGCAGAAAGGAAACGTCCAAAAGGAAGGAAAGAAACGGGCGCCCAGCCCAACCTCTCCCCCAGCGCCCATCCAAGGGGACCCTCCTGCCCGTGCCGGCTCTGGAGCTCAGTGCCGCAGGGACCGCGCGAAGCTCAGCACGAGCGTCCCGCGGCGCCGGGAGAAGCTGGCTGACAACACTGATCACTGCCTGTTGTTCTCGTGACTCATCCACATCAACCTCTCTCTTTCAAAGGCCTTGAAAACGGCTCCCAAAAATGAGGTACCACTGCCACGTCCACACCGGAGGACAAGCTCCACGGGCCATCCGGTAGCGAAGGTGTCAACCCCCCGCTTAACACGATGCTCTCCAGAACTGCCTTAGACATCAGGAAGAATTTCTTCCCCATGAGGGTGCTGAGACACTGGAACAGGTTGCCCAGGGAGGTGGTGGAAGCCCCATCCTTGGCAATTTTTAAGCCCAGGCTGGCTGGGGCTGTGAGCAAGCTGCTCTAGTGGGAGGTGTCCCTGCCCATGGCAGGGGGGTTGGCACTGGATGATCTTTAAGGTCCCCTTCCAACCCTGACAATTCTCTGATTCTCTGATCTACCAATAACTTTGGCCACTCCCAAGGTCCACGCGATGAACAGCAGGAAGCCAAGCTGAGCTCAATCTAACTTGATCCTCGACGGTTCAATCCCCCTCCTTTATAACAATGTCATCTTTTACTTTTTTTTATTTTTTTATTTATTTATTTTTAAATAAAATCCAACAAGCCTGCCCGCCGCTCTGATTGCCGAGGCTGGTGAGGGAAGAAAAGGGCCGTTTATTTAAAGTGCACGTTCTTTCAGGCATGAGCTCATCTCAAAGATATAAAAAACACACAAAACAAAACAACAAAAAAAAAAATCCACCCCAGTGTCTCTTTGTTCCACGTCTGGCTGCTGGGAGGGGAATGTGAAGTCCCCCACTGCAAGGAACAATGGGCAAAAAAGCAAATAGAAAAGTCCCCTCATTAATCAATATATACATTTCTCTAAACCCTTCCTGCTGCCAGTGCCTGAAAGATCCAGGCAGAGCTTTGCTCTGGCAGCCACAGAAGGAGCTGCTCTCGAGGGGAGTCCAGGAAACAGCCCCTAAAGGGCCAGGCAAAGGTTTCAGCTCCTGCAAACGTGTGGGAGGCTTTTTCCTATAGAACCCCAACACTTCATTTCTCTTAAATCCTCTTTCTCCCTCATTTTTTCCTGTTACTTACAAAATAGAATCATGGAATACACTGGGTTGGAAAGGACCTTTCAAGGTCACCTGGTCCAACCCCCCTGCAGGGAGCAGGGCCATCTGCAACTAGAGCAGGGTGCTCAGAGC
>WTSP01016439.1:0-17954 GCA_025331215.1 Actenoides lindsayi | reverse complement strand
TATCAACACCCTCCAGCTCCCAGTACTGCAGCATGAGGGCTGGATGGGGAAAAGCAGCTCAGACAGACCCACTACAGGTGTGAGGAAGGATAAGGAGGAAGGGGGATACACTTTATCTGATCCTTCTGCCTTATGCTGTGACTAAAAGAAGGATCTACTCAGTAGACTGCACTGTAGACATGCTGATTTCTCTGGAGGTCTTTGGAGGCTGCACTCAAATTTTAGCCAGGGCAGCTCCTTAGGGTAACTCAACACTGTGATTTTCAAAATTGCTAATCTGAGCTCTCACTAGTTGTTACCATTCCCAATACCGCTCCTCCATGTGAGGAGCTGAGAATATCAAGGCCAAACTGAAATGGAAAAGTAGCAGAAAAGAAGAGTCAGACTCTGCTTTTAACACATGCATATGCCCCCAGGAGGTCCAGCTTAGCACTAAACACCT
The DNA here is from genome assembly GCA_025331215.1 of Actenoides lindsayi. Lineage (NCBI taxonomy): Eukaryota > Metazoa > Chordata > Aves > Coraciiformes > Alcedinidae > Actenoides > Actenoides lindsayi. The sequence goes on along the minus strand of WTSP01016439.1, from coordinate 17,512 downwards.
GTGGCCTGACCCAGGTGTCCTGCTTTGGGAATCATGCATTACCATAGGCTTAGTGTGAACTGGTCCTACGTGTAATCAAGTACTTGAGGGGCTATTAGTGTGCATAAGTAAAACAGATAGGGAAAGGTCCATAAACCTAAGCAGAATTAAAATATTGTTTTCTTTTGGGTAGGAAGAAATGAAAAACAATAAAACAAACCAGAACTTCCTTATGACACAGAGCTTGTCCTTCTATAGTGCCTGGGAAGGTCAGGGAAGTCTGGCCCTCTCCCTGAGCAGGTGAGGTTGAGGGGAAATCACAGTCACCATTTCTCTGCAAAAGTCTTGTCTTTTCTTAGGTGAGCAAAGCTTAAATATTTATTTTTAATTTTTTTTACCTCAAGCATCCAGATGCACAAGATGGTAGGACTTGATGATGTGAATGCAGGCAGACACACAAGGTGCAAAGTAGCTTTTAGTGGTTGCTGAGAAAGTATCTGGGTTCGTGCAAACTATGGAGTCTATTAACAAAGGCTGAGAATCTAGGTCCAGTGTTTCTTGGTCTACTGCCTGTGGGTTAAGCGCTTGAGTGACAGCCCAGAGATGGGAATTGGCAGAACTGAAGGAAGGGGAGAGCAATGGGAGGGTCTGGAGCGGCTTGAAGAAAAGGGACAAGAGAGGAAAGGGCCCTTTGTATCTGCTGTTACAGTTCACATCAGCATAGCCCACAGGGAGATTCCTGTTTAAACTGATCATCTTCAAAGTCTGCACACCATCTATTTTCTGCTCTAGTAAGAAGACACACAACCATTTGCCTTGGAGACATGAAAGAGCACTTTAGCTGGGAGAGAAATCAGTGCAGGGCAAGGGGTAAAGAGGAGTATTGCAGATGCAGCAAATAACCAAGGCCAAGGGGCTGCTCCAATTCAACTTCAAGGGGATGGTTATATCTCCACATGACTCATGGGGTATTTGTCTTTGTTGTGTTAATATAGGCTATGAGCAGGCTATGTTGGCTGCTGCTGTCAGCCCTGACTATTCCCATTGCATCACAGGTATGTTTCCAGCCTAAGCCATCTTGCACCTGTTACAGGATGTGTCCAAGACACGTGTGACTCTGTGTGTACCTAACAGCCCAGGCTGCTGGAAACATCTGCTAGATACCCACCCACAGAGAAACATTTATGCTAAAAGTGGTGCACCCTGTCCCTGCTGCTGAGGCTGAGAGTAGCTATAACCCCACTTCTCTTTCCACACCTGAACAGCTCCCACCCTCCTTCAGCAGCAGGAGGTGCCAGGGGTGGACGGCTGTGCCTAATAGCTGATGCTTACCATTTGGGCAATTCAGAGAGTGGGTCCATATCTCTTCTTGTGCATGTAGTGGGGCCATTAATTCTGCCATGATACCACCCTGGACAACTGCCTCCTTTGCTTTTGCCTTGAATCAGACTTTAAGACCAGCCACCTGTCCATGACTTTGGTTCCCATCCCTGCCCTACGCCTGGACACTTGTTCTCACTGTCTGTGCTTAGGTGTCTACTGAGGCTCTCGGTTGCTGTCATGATGTAATGGACTGCAATAACAAGTGTCTGTAGGTATAGCTGTGAAAAGCATGTGGTATCAAAGAAGAAGGGAACAATGCGGTTGGAGTAGAAGCAGAGAATATTGCTTTTGGTTCATCCTTAAGTGATGGAGAAAATTGCTCAGGGAAGGCTGAGGCCCATACAACCCTGGGGAGCTCTTAGTGCTGGAGCTTAATGGAAACTGGTTCATCGTCTGCTTCTTGGTATTGACCACAGTCCACAGTTCTTTATTCCTCTCCCTGCTATTTCTGTTGGCAAGTGAAAAACCCCAATCAATAATGAACTGGAATCAGAAAGATGCTTTTCCACTGCATCTCTGGGAAAAACTCCAGGTTACTAGAGCCACTGTGCTAGGAATTCCCCATCTGAAAAATAAATGAGGAGAAAATAATTGTTCCAGAGTTCAGCGTGATGAAAATGGACAGGATTCCACCTGCTTTTGCTTGTTTAGTGTTATCTCTTCAGAACTGTAACCAAATGCCCTACAATAGTATTCTATTATTTTTCCTGGACTAGTGTGCAGGCCTTACCAATGAAATAAAAATTATTCCATTTGAAAGAACAATGTACAGATATTAGGTGTTGTATCCTGTTCACTGAAAAAAAAGACAAGTCTCCACTGAAAAGTAATTAAAGGCCCATGGGTAGTAGTAGCCATGCCATCTGGCCCTTCCATGGGATCAGTGCCAGGCAAAACCACCATGGGCTCGTTCTCTGAGGGAAGAAGAGGTGCTATACCCAAAGGAAGTCCTTTTGGACTCCCCTCATGTGGGCTGTGTCAGGTGGTGAGTGAAGTGAGAGTCAAGTGCTTTCCAGGAGTGCCTGCCTTGTGGTTTTCTGCAAAGGGATGGGTTGCTGGGGATCTGTGGCTAGAGGTTCTTGTGAGGATTAACATTGCCCAGCCCTGCCTGCCTGGCAATCTCTCTGCCTCTTTGCAGTCTTACACCAAGTATACTGTGCAATATAGTCCCTCTGAGGCAGGTGGTAGGAAGAGGAATGAAGTAGTTGTGTATGAGTGAGCAGAGGACTTTGCTGACTTGTTACAGGAATGGATCGACCACAAGCTCTCCTGGAATCCAGAGGAATACGGTGGGATCACTGCCATCCGTGTCCCCTCTGAGTCCCTGTGGCTTCCTGACATTGTTTTGTTTGAAAAGTGAGTAGTGTGGCTCCTTTGTCTGGGCTTAAGCCAGACCTTGGGCCAGGCATGTCTGTAAAGTTTGTGTGTGCTGTTAGAATGCTGCTTCTTTAGTCAGTGTGAACTTTGGCTTCCCTTGTGCTCCAGGTGGTGGGTAGAAAGCAGAGCTGTGAGGGGGTAGGACTGGGGAAAACATAGTCCTGAACTTGGTACTGTTTCTTCTTGTCCAACTTCCAGTGCTGATGGACGTTTTGAAGGATCCTTGATGACCAAAGCCATAGTGAAGTACAATGGAGTGGTGACCTGGACACCACCAGCCAGTTACAAGAGCTCCTGCACAATGGATGTGACCTTCTTTCCCTTCGACAGGCAGAACTGCTCCATGAAGTTTGGGTCGTGGACATATGACGGCAGTATGGTGGACCTGATTTTAGTGGATGAAAATGTAGACAGGAAAGACTTTTTTGATAATGGGGAGTGGGAGATCTTAAATGCCAAAGGTATGAAAGGCAACAGGAAGGATGGTCTATACTCTTACCCATTTGTCACTTACTCCTTTGTGTTGAGACGTCTTCCTCTGTTTTACACTCTTTTCTTAATAATTCCTTGCCTAGGATTGTCTTTTCTAACTGTCCTAGTGTTTTATTTGCCTTCAGATGAAGGAGAAAAGCTTTCATTGTCTACATCAGTTCTAGTTTCCCTCACTGTCTTCCTTTTAGTGATTGAGGAAATAATCCCTTCTTCTTCCAAAGTCATCCCTCTGATTGGCGAGTATCTGCTGTTCATCATGATTTTTGTGACCCTCTCTATCATTGTGACTGTGTTTGTTATCAACGTTCACCACCGCTCCTCAGCAACTTACCATCCCATGGCTCCATGGGTTAAAAGACTCTTCCTCCAAAAGTTGCCTCGGCTGCTTTGCATGAAGGGCCATGTAGATCGTTATTCCTTCTCAGAGACAGAAGAAAAGGAAACGACCTTGAAATCAAAGCTCCCAGGGAAGCAGAAACACAAGCAAGCAAAAGCTGGAGAGCAAATTGTTATTGCCTTTTTGGAAAAGGCAGCTGACTCCATTCGATACATTTCTAAGCATGTTAAAAAGGAGCATTTCATCAGACAGGTATGTGAACGGAGGGCAAGGAAGTATCACAGTTTCCTTGACAGCAGTGGCTTCCAAGCTCTTACCTTTACTGCATGCCTTTCCTTTTGTGTCCTCCTCCTGCTGTTATCTGAAATATGTCATGGGAGCTTCCCTTGCTTGAAAAATGATATGGGTTTTGGGAAAGCACATTGCTTCATGGAGAACTGTATTTTGCTGTGAGAGACCCTGCTCTTCACAGATGACAAGAGTCCAGAGCAGCCTGTCTTGAAGGAATTCCTGTTTTGGGACTATTTGAATAACTTAATCCTTCTTAACTCAGAGATAGACATAAATCTGGAAAACCTCTGAACTGTCACAAGCTCTGCAAGTGTGTCTTTCACAACACTTACAGGCAGGCTCTACAGCAGTTGATACCCTTGGCCTCCCAGTGACTATACACAGTGTAGATGCACTGTTTTGAGTGGAGGTCTCCCACATTTTCACTAACATCAGTTCAGATTAGTTCCTAACTACCACATTGCTCCTACTCCCAACAATTCACCTATCTATTAAATTGCCATGTGCCTAAACAATGCATCTCATGTGAGGGAAGGACAGCAAAAAAATGTACCTAGCAGGTATGAAAAGGGAAAAACTTCTGTTAGCACCTTACCAGAAAAGCCAGGGCTTTGTTCAAACTGTGCTGACAGGACTTCAGTAGAAAGATGAACAGTTAAACATGAAGTATGTGAGCATATAGAATCCCTGACTGAAGCCTCTTGTTTGAAGCAGAAATAATTTTTCATAAAAATTTCCCTTGAATTGCTTTTATAAATAGATCTTTTCTGTGTGTAGGGTTGTACCTGTACTCACAATGCAAAATTCCCCTTCTAAATGCACACAACCTGAGCCCATGGAGCACTTAAGCAAACACAAGCCATAGGAGCACTTAAGCAAACACAAGCCATAAGACCACTAGTACTGGAAGTACTGTCTGTGTTGAAGTTCTGCGCTAGAGCCAAATCCTGGCACTTAAGTGAAACGCAGTTCTGTGAAAAGAAACACAGTTCATTATAAAGCCATCCTCAAGATTCAGTCTGTAAAATTTCACATATGCACTTAAGCTAAAAGCTTTTGCACAGACCAAAAGAAGCCTTAGTACCACATGTGTAAAACTATGGAATTGTTTTGGGGTTTTGAGTGACTTGTAGCTACGGGTGCTGAAAAGGTGATCCATGTCAGTTTTAGGATAAAGCACACTACATAGTTCTGATTTTAAAAATAGATTTTTGGAACTTAAATATATGTTGCAGTACCAATAAAATTCTAGGCTCATTACTTCTTTTGTTTGTTCTCTCTCTCTCTCCTTCCCAGGTTGTCCAAGACTGGAAATTTGTAGCTCAAGTCCTGGATCGGATCTTCCTGTGGTTATTTCTGGTGGTGTCAGTGACAGGTTCAGTTCTCATCTTTACCCCAGCATTACAGATATGGCTGGACAGCACTTTGTAGAAAATGTTCCCACAGTAGCATACAACAAGTACAATGCCAAGGGATGGTGGTGCCTTGGAGCTTGGTCTCTATTGCACAAGAAGGGAAGCAACAGCAAGAATGAGGGAAAGTGATGTAACAGTGTGCATGGAGTAGTGCTTTATATCTTCATACAATTCTCCCGTAGAATCATAGAATCATAGAAATGTCTATGTTGGAAAAGACCTGTATGATCCTCTAGTCGAATTATCAACCTAACACTACCAAATCTACCCCTTAAACCATATCCCTAAGCACCCCATCTAAGAAGTTACAGCATGAACACAGCCAGTACTCAGTTTATCTACATTTCCAAGTAAAAACCACAAAGTGTTTAGAGATTGCTTTGTGCTTGTGTCAGAACAGATAATCACACAGTATGTGCATCAGAAAAAGTACAACTACCTTTTAGGCAGGATGTTTGAAACCTTGGCTGTGCAGCCTCACCTTGCTGTAGGATCAGCTCAACAGTGGCAGGACATACCACTTTGCCCACCTTTTACGAGCCTTTATGGTATGTACACTTCTTTCCTCTTGGCCATCAGGAAGCTAGCTACAGTGTTATCCATTTATTCTGTATTATTTGCAATTTTGCCTGTTGCTCTATAATGTACCAAAAGGCTGAAGAAGTGAGTATTTACATATTGGGTCCTAGGCTGGACTTGATGATCTCAGAGATCTTTTCCAGCCTCAGTAATTCTGTGATTTTCCCCATGCTCCACATTTAGAAACTATGATTACTGCACCTGCTTGTTCACAAGACAAGCGATAGTGGAAGATCACCTGAAGCGTATCGTATGGAGAAAGGTGACTATGCTACTCCATGTGGCAAATATTTTCTTCCTAAATAGTTCCATCGGAGGGAATCTGCAGGCACAATTTTTGGCAAGCGAAACTTGTGGTTGGTGCAGAAGTGGAGTTTCTCCTGAAAGCTGTGGGATGGGATGACTACTAGGAAGATACATAAAGTTGGGTGTTGGCATGTTCATGATTCCCAGGCAATTCAGAATTTCTTTCTGTTGATTCATTTAAATAGGATCCTTCTGCATGATTAGAAACAGCTCTTAAAAGTTTAAATGAAACATGACAGAAAACATACAGGCGAAGCTCTCACCACTTTTGCTGGGGAAGTGTTTTGCTGACGTGATTTAGAAAATCCCATTCAGAACTTACAAATGATTTCAAGGCTAGAAAGGGATTTAAAGATCCAGTTTTTGACAATCTAAACCTGAATCTGGTGTTAAAGCTTTAGCTAACCTTGAAACTTTCTCCCTAGGGATGGAGATTAGAAGGCATTAAAATTACATGTTGGTATTCTTGTGCTTGGGTTATATGTACACACCAGACCTCTGTGAGTCAACACCAATCCATCCTGTTGTGTCACTGCCAAAAGTTCTGTTCACTTGTGCAGTCATTATTAATAAAGATGTATTTATTAAAAGATTCCTGGGGTGAGAGTGCTCATATGCTGGGTGTTGTTTTGTTGTCAGCAAAGTCCATTCTAAACCTTGTCTGAAATCTCTTCAAACAAAGGGGTTGTCATGTTCTGGTAAAGTCCTCATAACTTTTCAGCAATGTGAGTTTGAGAGGGGAACATTCAGGTCTCATTATTATATTGCAGGAACTTAAAACAGCCAAGTACTTTCACAAAACTGACAGGAGTACACAAGACGTCCAACCATGAATGTGCCCAACATAGTTGAAAATGGCAAAAGAAGGATCCAAAAGTTACTGGGCAAGGGGAAGGAAGGGGAAATAGTACACTCAGAGAGAGACAGAACATGACTTTGCAATTCTTCCTTTCTTAGGACATCAGGCTGATGAGGTAAACTGTCCAAACCCTGTGTTTGAGGTCCAGAGGCAAGACAGAGAAATGGGTAGTACCATGAACGACAAAGACAAGTTGTTGGTGCTGGGGTATGGAGGCCTCCTAACTGGAGATGAGGAGCTGTACAATTGTGAATGCTTTCAGAAAAAGCCAGGGATTTTTCTAGAGGCAACTTAGTGGCTGTGGGGTAGTAGCTGTAATGTCTAAAACACCAATGCAGTACACCTTCAGCCACAACATTTTTATTGTCTTTATGGTCACAGACTGCAACAGTGAAAGGTGACAGTCAGATGTCTTCCCTGTAGAAATTAAGATTTCAGGCTCAGAAGGAAGCATCTCTCCTCTTCAAATTTTGTTTCCCCTACTCTCCTCCTTGATTACAGACCCAGCATAGCAAATGTCATTAGTAGCATCACTAAACATATTGCACAGCAGGGAATTGGGTTTTTTTTTAAATACAAACTCTTGAAGAATTTATATCTCAGGAATATTTAATGGACAGGCTGACAAAACAAACCATTCTAGTTCATACATCTGTCTGTGATTTTCTACATAGTGACACAACATTCAGAGGGATTACAGGAAATATCTTTTCCTTCTAAAAAATCATGACTTTATGTATTTCAACTGCTGGATTAAGACAGTTATATTCTTGTTGTTCTACCTTTTTGTCCGACATATACACATAAACATTTATTCAGTTTTATTCTCTTTATTACAGAGTATCAAAACAATAAAAGACCAGTTAGGGACTTCAGAGACAGGGAGTCATACTTTTCAAGGTTTGGTGATGTTCAAAGCAGAGGCTGAGACATAGCAGACACGGAAAACACTGCACTGACAGTGTACAGTTAAATTTAGAGTCTCCCGTAAGAGAGATCTTTTTACTCTTGAAGCCATTAGCTGTAATTGGAATAGTGCCTTTTAGAGAAGAATCCTTCAGCATAAAACCAACAGGAACCTAAAGAGACAAGGGACCTGAGGGTAAGCTGTCCACATAGGATAGAAACCACATCAGGTGCACATCTACAAAGTGCTTCAGGATTAAGCACGTGGTGTTTGGCTGCCAGCTGGGTTTAAACCATGACACCAGGTTACATTGCAGCAACATCAGCCCCAAAAGAAGTGTCTTTACAGTTACAGGTTTGCACTTGTGGCTCTCACCCGTGAGAGAAATGGAAAATTGTTGCAGAGCTGCTTGGACTAAGTTGCCCTGATTTGCATGTAATGCATGGTAGCCAGCCTTCTTCTGATGGGATGTGTGTAATCCAAGTCGCTATTGCATTTTAAAAACACAGGAAAACACAGATCAATCAAATGCTGTCAAGCCAATTCTATATGTGATGAATAGCTACTCAGGGACAAACCCTTCCCTATTGAGCTTATGTCTGAGAATGAGCAAACAATACTTTTCAGAGCAGAGTCTGTGGAATGGGACCATAGTTAACCTGATGACAGAAATGTGACTTGGAAATCATACTGGAGCTCACCAAGGTCTCGGCATTCAGTATCAGGAAGTAAAGAGGATATTGGTCACATACAAAGTGTCAGATGAACTCGTTTTTAAAGGTCCTAGAAGCATATAAATGTCAAATATGGATACCTTACATGGTAACCACAGCTTGTCCAGGTCTTTTCTGGTTTTCCACAGTGCATGCAGGTTATTCCACTCCGGTGACTCTAGAGTGCTTTGAATAATGTCAGTAAGGCTACATGCAGTGCGAAATATTAAGTCAGTTTGTCTTTAACTATGATTGAAGGGGGCCTACGGGAAGTCAGGAGAGGGGTTGTTTATGAGGGCCTGTAGTGAAAGGATGAGGGGTAATGGGTTAAAATTAGAGAAGAGTAGATTTAGATTGGATATCAGGAAGTTCTTTACATCGAGGGTGACAGAACAGTGCAATAGGCTACCCAGGGAGGTGGTTGAGGCCCCATCCCTGGAGATATTCAAGGTGAGGTTGGACAAGGCTCTGATTAGCCTGGTCTAGTTGAGGGTATCCCTGCTCACTGCAGGGGGGCTGGACTAGATGACCTTAATAGGTCCCTTCCAGCCCTAGCCATTCTATGATTCTATGATTAAGTGCTTGAGATCTGGCTGACTTTAAACATAAATGTGCTTTGTTGATTCGGGACGCTCATTTGTGTACATATCTTGCAGAAGATGATAGACTCCTTGTTTTAGATTATACTGAAAATGTTACAGGGTCAAGGAATTGTCAAGGGATTTTGATTATTGGCTGCCCTGACACAAGAACACAACAAAGAGCATTGGTCCAGTCAGTAGGATTGTGGTACCTCACCAAAGATCAGCTATTATACAAGGAGAGAAATAGATAGGAAATGTAAACTAACTCAAAGAGAAAGACATCCAGGCACTCTAAAAATCCCAGGCATTCTGCCATAGAAAGTCCACATGCTCATCTCCCATTTTCAGTCCTCTTCTCATTCTGAGTTATTTGCTGTCCCTCTCCTTCTCCTTTCCTCTGTGCCTAGGTTCTGAGAAGGACGATGAGCAGAAGGGTTATGTAAGAGGAGAGAAACACAGGAGACAGTTCCAAACTGAAAATGAAACAGGAGCAAAAGTGGATAAAAAGAGAGGATCAAGTTACGTGTCTGCTATTAGTGGCTGGATAAAGAGCCCTGCAGTTCCAAACACACAAAGAATTATAAAAACCCAGAGAAATACTCTGTCTATCACCATAGCTACGTATTTCCAATCATCTTCCACCTGCAAGAGAAAAAAAAAATAAAATAAAGTACAGACTTAGATGCACTACATGTTTGTATGTAATCTAACATGAATTGCAAGTTGACATTAAGCAGTAGAAACGTCCCTTGTGCTTTTGAATGTGAGGAAGAACATTCATGCAGTCAAGAAAGTTGCTTGTTTTGCTTACAGTTGCTGCAGTTTTAGAAAGTCTTCAAAGGGGGCTGATTTTCTAATAGTATTTATCACTTTTGGCTGAGAAAATTAAACACTGCTTTAGTCTGCTGAATTTTTCTAAATATTCAAGTCTGTTGGCAAGTTATGGCTCTGATGTTGACATTTTGCTAACAAATAGGACCTGATCATGTGGTGGGTTCAGAGTGGAATGATTTAACAGAATCACCATAGCTGCACATCACTAGACCCTGTAAAAGGATTTATTCTGACAGCCCACACAAGAGATGGTTTGCTTTTCTGTCCTGATTTGCCACACTGTCACTCTAATGAAGCCCCATTGATTTCCGCAAACTAGGTAGCTGCACACATGGACTATAAGCAAAGCAAGGGTTCTGACTGAGCAAACCATAGTGTCATGTGCTAAGCAGGCCAGAACAGACTTTGTATGTCTGAGATATATACCTTAGAACTATATTCAATGAAGATGCTGTCCTTTAAACTGTACCTACAGACAACGGCCACTGCATTTGAAGAATATTCACTCATGTGAAACTAGTGGCTGGCTAAGAGCACTCTACTAAGGGATCTTCCACTTGTTTTCCCTATTTCTTGAATGTTTTCCTCTAAGAGGCTGCTGTTGTACTTCTTGAGAAAAAAAATGTGGCAAAACCTCCAGCTGCTGTGAATGTTGCCATAATTTAAAAACTGCATTTAGTTATACAGGACCAGTGCATGCTATCACCCATATGGCTTTGTATGTCTTGCTGAAGAAGAAGAAAACTGTTGAAACATTTTCTCAGTGTTTGCCTGAGAACAACCACCTTTTTTTTTCCCCAAAGAGAGGATTTTTCATTCTCAATAGAAAAAAAAACCCTGTTTCCTGTCACTAGTATGTTTTGAAAGGTAGGATATAGAATTGCTGATGCACACACCATACTAAGAACACAATTTCCTGTGGCAGGAGAGCTTTGCAAAATGCAAATCAGCAAAACCGACAACTGAAGACTTATCATGATCTGTATAATCAAGGCAGCATGTTTTTCAGATTGCTTCATGCTAAACCTCTTTTTTTGAGCACATTGGAGAAATCAGCTGAACATAGTTCAGGCATATGTTTTATGCAGATGGTATGGCAGTAAAAGCAGGGCTAAAATGTTGAGGTCAAGAAAAACATTAAGAGCATAGGTACTAAGCAAGGCTTAGCTCAATCCCCATCCTTCTCTGTGCTGATACATTCCTTTCTCTTGCTTTGGGCTGACATGTATTATCTGCTCATCCCATGAATTCAGTCACCAGGCCTTAACTGTAGCCCTTTATTCAGAAAGTTATGAGCTTTGTTTTCAGATAAAACTTCTGCAGGATAAAAAAGGAAAAAATAAGTAATTTTTGGCTTGCACAGAAGTTGCATGAACTTGTGCTGATTTCAACAAAATATTCTGACAGAAAGAATACCTTTCAACATTTCCCTCACAAAGTATTTGGTTGGGGTTTTTTAATACAAATAGGGCAGTATTTAATTTTGAAATCGATTTAGCCATCATAGAGCATCTAAAAAGCTTGAGAACCAAGAGGAAACATTTAATGATAGATCATAGATAAATGTTTCATCAGGTTCTAACCACTTTTAAAAACATCTTGAATTCCTACTCCTTGTGGGGCCTTGGTGTGGCAGATGTCAGAGGATCTTTCTTGGAGCCGCTTATAGTTGTTTGTGTTTACATCTGAGGATGTGGCCCCAGAATTCTCTAAATTCCAATGTGCATCATTTTCCATGACAGTAATCCCAGTTAGGATGAAAGATTTATTACCTCACACAAGCAAATCTATTAGTTCAAATTCCAAGTCTCATTTTCAATCCCCTCTCTATCTTTTTTATTTTTTAAATCTGTTTTTCTTCATCTGTTGCCTGTTTTTATGCATCTGTCTTCCCCCAAAACTCCACTTTTATTTCAACATACATTTCTCATGGCTGAAAATACTGTATTGCTGAAGCCACAATTAGTCAAAACACAGTTAAAAAAATCAGAACACACAATACTGAAACAAAGTACAGACAAACATTCTGAAAGGACTATATTTACCAGATTTATCTCTGACTGAAAACAGCTCTTCTCCAGATCAAATACCATGTTGCCAGACAAGCCCTGTTCTTTAAAAAGCAGTTCCCAAATCTGCTTGTTCCATTATAAACATAGACAAAGCACACTGCTTGGTATTTGCTTACTGCGTAGTTGGTGAGCAGTGGAAGAGGATTGCTTCTGAGGACTTACATTAGCAGGGTTGGAAGAAACCATGATAGGTCTTGTCTAGTCTATCTCCTGCATTCTGGGAGGATCAAATCTGCCTGAATGATGACTGTTGATCAAGGTTCATTCCTTGTGGCCACAAAAGTCTGATGCTTTTCTTTTTTCCTTTTAAGGGTGAACCTCATGCCTAATCCAAAACTGTCTTGCTGCTTAAATTATCCACTAGGGATAGAGGAAGAATAGATGAGATTACTTTTCTTCTTCCATCCCCAAGGGATGATTTATCACCTCCCTTAGTGTAAGAAACTTTGACCCATTCGCAGGTCTCAAAATTTTCTTCTCTAGACCCAAAAACTCCAGTTCTGCTGGGCTGCCCTCCTAGATCACGTTTTCATTTGCTGGAATTATGGCCCTGTACCAAATGAGGTGGTTACTTCCCTTACCTCTTTGGTTTCATTTTGAGACCTCATGTTCTCTGCGATGAACTGAACATTACTAATGACATCCTTCACTTCTGGGCAGTACTCCATATGCTCTGACATCCATTTCAGTGACGGATGGCTCAGCTGTCTTCTTTTGGTGGCAATGAGTTCAGTTGCCTTGTCACAGTGACTGCATTGCCGTTCCTTGTGTAATCTGGTATCTTTGTGTTTGCTGTGCTTTGATTTGCCTGATTTATGGGTTGATCCTTTGTTGTTTTTTCTGGATATGTTTTTTTTCTGCTGTTCTAGTGGCCTCTGCATCAACAGAACTTTGGGGAGCAGCCTAAGAAAGACAGTTTTTACCCAATTGGGCATTGTATGTGTGGTTGGAGTCCTGTAATGTATATTCAGGACAAACACAGTGATGACAATTGACAGAGTCACAAATATCATAGTGAAGAGTAAATATTCACCTACAAGGGGTATTACTAAAGAGGTGGATGGGATTGTTTCTGTGATCACCAATAAAAATACAGTCAAAGAAAGTAGAACAGAGATGCAAAGAGTCACTTTCTCACCACAGTCAGATGGCAGGTAAAAAACTAACACAGTCAGGAATGAGATGAAGAGACAGGGAATGATCAGATTTATGGTGTAAAACATTGGTAACCTTCGAATATAAAAGGAATATGTTATGTCTGTGTAGATCTCTTCACAGCAGTTATATTTGATGTCATGTTTGTAGCCAGAAGCATCAACTATCTCCCATTCACTATTTTCCCAAAAGTCATTCATATCTACTTTGGAACCAATGATCAGAAGATCAATTTTGGCTTTGTCATAGGTCCATGAGCCAAATTTCAGTGAACAGTTCTGATGATCAAATGGGAAAAAGGTAATATCCATAGGGCAGGAGCTTTTAAAAATAGCTGGGGGGGTCCAGGTAATCATTCCATCATAACGAAGGAGGGCTTTGGTCTTCCCTTCAACTTGGAAATCTCCCACAGCACTAGAAAGACAAGTAAGGCAAAGAAAAGAAAATTACCATAAAAATAAAATATCTTTCATGAACACTGCAAGGGGACACTTTTGAGAGAAATGGTACAATGGAAAAGTGTTCATCATACTTATTATACAAGACAATATCTGGCTTCCAAATTTTATCTGCTGGTACCCGAACAAATTCAATGCCATTGTATTCTCTGGGATCCCATTGCAATTTGTAGTCATTCCAAATCTGAAAGAGGAATGGACAAGGATTTTAAAACCTTGTATTATCAGCAACTATCTGCTTCTCTGATCTTCCTGTAAAATGACAGGCTATAAGAAAGATTGAAAGTGCAGTACTTTCAGTGTTGAAGGGGACAATTGTCTGAGAGACAAGGCCATGACCTGGAGAAACACTAGACATATATGAATATTGCTCACATTAATTTGTTACTGCCTCCTCTCTGAGGGGATGGGATACCAACTGCTATCCATTTCTGACACGTTGAGATGTCTCCTATGTCTTGCTACACCAGTATAGACACTTACCTGTGCAAGTTTACCTCCCCACTTCAGAGAGAAAATACATGCCTTACTGCTGCTGTCATGAGAGTGCACCTTCCAGCTTAAAGGAGGCCAGCATGCTAATGAGAAAAGAGGCACAAATGCACAATAACAGGCAGTTGCTGCCAGGAGACACTAAGGGTTTCACAGGGGTAGAGAACTACTAAAGTCAGGGGCAGCAAGGAATGCCCAGCAACTTTCTTGCATTGTTGTCTAGCCCTGTAATGGGGTCATGATCCATGCTCTTGCAACCTACCCTGAAAGTCTTGATCATAAGTACAGTATCTTTAAAAGCTTTATGTGGACCACAATCAGACCCTGAAGGAAACTGGTGTCAGTGGAAGTTGGCTTATTTTTCTCTGCAGTTTATGTCCTCTAAGGATCTCTGTCTATGAATAAATACTGAAACTATCAGGAAAAATGTTCCTTTTCCTAATAAATATTTTGGTTGGAATCTTCAATATGGAGATGACCTGGGATCACAGAGCTGCACATTTAATCACTCTTTAATGGGTACATCCATCTAGATTTACCAGATAAACTAATGATCATGAAATTGGAGGAGAATATACCACACAGGAATTACGAGAGATGTAACTTCTTGGAAATAAGAATAAAGAAATTACTTTTTCAAATGTGGCTTTGGTTAATGGATCTTCTCCTTATTCATACCATTAAAATCCTTGTTACTAAACAAGCATTTATTATATAGATGTAGTTTACCAGGTAATACATTTCATCATAGCAACGCAAAATGCACGAGAAATGAAGTGCAGCCACTTACGTGTCTCAGCCACAGATTTGTTTCCATAATCTGATTGACTTCATCCTAGAAAGAAACACAAGCATGCACAGCTTCACTCCAGAATTCAGTTACAGTATCCTGAGATGGCCACAAACTTACTCTGATAAAAATGCAAGTTAGAACTGCACATAAACTGATACCAGATTTTTTACCTGTCTATTTTCAGGGGCTTACGTATTGTGCACAGTCATATGCAGCTCCGACAAAAAATTTTTAAAGCTCTACTGAAAAATTATGCCCCACAAATATCAGACACACAGAGAGCTGCACTGTTTTGCCTGGGGGTCTGAGTACCAGGAGAAAACAAAATTTACAATTGATCTGACCAGTACCCAAAGAATAAGTTTCTGCCAGCGGCTATGTGTTTTGTTGGATTCAGTGTTTAAGAAGCTCTGTTTACATAATACCGTACTGATCAAGATTCAATGAAAACAACATCTGTAACACAACATTCTACACACACCCTTACAGCAGATGCACTCAACCAGCAGCAAATTAGGTCACTGTTGTACTGAGACCTTCTTTTTACAGTCAATTATTGCTGTTGTCAATCAGTGATGAATCAGGAAGGTGCTGCCAGAGACACAAAAATAATAGATTTTTTTCTGTAGAATTTCTGTTCTATAGAGCCTTCAGCATAAACATATTCAGAAAGACTCATATTACATATATTTATGAATGCAGACCGACATTCATAACTAAAATATCTGAAAAAATATTGCTTTAGATAGTTCTTAGTTTTTAACGACGTAGACTCAAAAAATTTAAGATATTTATAAGTCAAAAGTAGAAAATGTAGATGAATTTTCAACATTACATATTGAAGATAAAGCACAGAAATTATTTTGAAAGGCCTGTAGGGTTCCTGTCTATGGGTTAAAACTATAAGTCTTTATAAAAATTACAATTCTTTCTTGAGAAAATCCAGCTGATTAACTTCTGATGTTCCTTTTTCTCTTCAAAGACAGCACTGGGAGCCAGGGTCTGCAATGTGAGACAGACTGCTGAAGCCTGCCAAGCTACCTGTAATGTGGAAACAAAATACTTTGACAAAGGAACACCATAAGGTGACAGCTGCCTTCACCATGAGGTCTTACAATGCTTTCATTTATGCTTTTACATCAATTCACTCCCTGGCTACTGCTCAGTGTTGCTCCTCACTATTTACCAATCAGTTCATTATGAACTCAGCTAGGTTCCTCAGAATCAAAACTCAGCCTCTGTTCTGTGAATACTTAACTGCACAGAGCAGACTTCAAGGTCAGGTTTTGACTCTTTCACAGTGCCTCCGCCCTGCCCAGCTGGTCTGACACCTCAGACACACTTACCCTTGTATACAGTGCACTCCAGAATATACAACATTCATTCTCAGCTCCATGTTTTAAAACACCACTCTGCAAGCTTCATGTCTCTTACGTTTTTTTCAAACAAAAAGACTGAAAAGGCATGTAAAAAAAAGAGAAGATTTTATTTCTCAGGACCACTGGGAAATGACAATGGCCCCATGGGAGAACTAGGCCACAATGTGAACAGCACCGGGTGTCTCTGGAGTGGGCAAGCCCTGTGGACAGTGCACTTGAACATGTGGTACTGCTGCTCTGGGTACCAGAGGCTGCTGCTCAGAGTGAAGGGATTTGACACTACAGAGGAAGCAAATGAATCTGTGTAGTTTAAACTGTGCATTCAAGCAGTGGGAGAGACTTCTCTGACAAAAAAACCCAGCAAAGGTCTCAGCATATACGCATATGCACACATGACAATGTCAGCTATGAGTAAGTACATCATAATTACATCTGCAGCTTTAGCAATTTGCAACCGTCCCCAAATCTCAGCAGAATTCTGTAATGAGTCTTACCACATTTGTAAGCTGTGTAATGGCCACTTCAAAATACACTGTGACAGGATCAGACACATTTTCCACTGGTCTGATGAACTGGTTATACTGGGAGAAGAGTCTGTGAAATAACCGTTCCTCTGATTCACAGGCTGTGGTATCTGTGTTGGTAAAGATGAAGAACAGCTAACTCAGAGGTAAGGGAGAGAGAAAGAAGGTGCTGGGTAACGTATTAATCCATTCTATGTTTCTGGACAGAAAGCCCTGGAGAGAACAGGGCTTCCAGTATGTTGTCAGTTGAAAGTGTTCTCCTGCAGGATATTGCCCATTGCTCTTTGTCTCCTCAAAGTGTAAGGTAATGGCCTGAATGGAAATGTCTCCTAACCTGGATCTAGCCTACCTTTGGCCCACCCTGATATCAGACCAAAGTAGAATAAAATTATGTGCACTAGAAAAAGTAGAAATGTGGTGGATTTCATCTGTAGGAATTTTTATGGTAGAACTGAGAGTTTATGAAAAGCATAGCTGCCTACTCAGAAATCAAAAGATTCAGGCTGCAACTACTGGATCAAAAGCTATGTCAGGGGTTCTGATTAGGTGATTATAATGATGCCTCCTAGTCTTAAAAACTGTG
>WTSP01016438.1:22990-34342 GCA_025331215.1 Actenoides lindsayi | reverse complement strand
TATTTAAAGCATCATTATGAGCAAGAAAAATTAATATATACCAGGAAAAGAAGGTATGTGTTACATAAAAGCCTCATTTATCTTTATTCAAACTCACCAGAACCTACTATAAATACTAACTTTTCTAGTATTTAAAAGACCATAAACAATGTTTGCAGCTGTCACAGAAGACTGAGGAGTCATACTTTCTAATGACCATTGTGCTGTGACCTAGAATAAAATGAGAGTAAAGTAACACCACAGGAGATCACTTATTCTAGGTCCCTTTTCTAGCTCTACCTAGATCATTCATGCCTGATCTTTGCCTAAAGAAGTGTTTTAGCAACATGTCTTGACAGAGATATAGAATGAAAACTAAAAAAGAGAAGTTTATCATCAGTCACTAGAGACGAATATTTTAAAAGCTCAGAGCTGACTAACCTATTCTTAAAACTGCCAGAGAGATGGCAAAACATCTCTATCACAACATTTATTGAACCTTTGCTTAGTAGATTTCTTTTAACATCTGATTTAAAAACTAGGAGCAAATTAGCCTTATTTTCTTCATACTCTTCCCTATGGTGACAAAGTGGACAACGTTCAAAGATATTGTTGTTGCTGACTGCCAGAGACCCTCCATTTATTCTGCATCTTTTATGAAGGTCAGTTGCCTGTGAATCCAGGATGCCAGCTCAGGTTGTTTCACTACCAAGCAGAAATATCTGTATTTCACATTCAACATGCTGTCATGATATTGTAGAAGGGCACTTGCCTTTTGTTGTTGTTGTTGTGTCCTATTCACTTTATGATCTGCCCTAGTGTCAGATTCTTTCCTGCCATAGAAGCCATACCTGCTTCCCAGCTAATAATCTTCTATTTGTGTCAGCTAGTGGATTTCTCTTTCCCAAGTCGAAGTTTGCCTTTTATTTTATGTAATTTTAGTTGGACTGTGAATGGGTTTTTTTAACTGTACAAGCTTTTTAAGCCATTTTCAGTTCTGTGCAGGTCTGCAGCAGTGATTTCAATACTTATCATCTCAAAATTTCCTGCAAGACATGTGTCACAGTTCTGTCAGGTACAGTTGGAGTGTGACTAAATATCTAGCAGTTTCTTCTGAAACAAAATACAAATAGGACTGCTAATTCCTACCTGGAAGCTTGAGGAGTTAGATTATATATCCAGATCACATAATATGCTAAAATTAATATATACTCAAAAGTGATACTCGTATACTCATAATCTATGAACCTAGACACTGAAAATGAACAGGATGTTATTTCATAGCATGTGGTTTTAGAGAGGAGGGAAGGGGGAAAGGAAAGAAAAAGGAATGTATCCTTAAGAAAAACAGGTTAATAAAAGAGTATGGAGTGAAAGCACTCTCTCAAGCAATCACAAACCCTAGTATCATCTTTTTTATCTCATCCTGAATGGTCATTACCTTACCTGAAGAGTGTTAATGTAACTGCATTACACACAGATCATTGACCAATTTAGAAGAGCTCAATTTTGGCAGATTCAGCTCATTTTCTTTTGGGCTGTGCAGTCATCTCCATCAAAGCACAGGTTTGGTGTTTGGCAGAAAAGTGCCCAATGAAGTACCTGATTTAGTTTACTCTTCATCATCACATATACATCTCTACATCACCTTCATTTCAATTCACCTTCTACAGTAAGTCATTTCCTTCCCTTTTGTTTCATTCCTTCACGTCACTACTACAAAGTCCAATTACAATTCCCCTGGCACATTTAAATTAATTCCCTTCCAGTCATTATCGCACAAAAGTAACAGTAGCATAGCATTGCCAAACATGTTAAAAAGCACAACAAAACAAACAAACAAAGAAAAAAAAGAAAAAAAGAGCAAACTTTAAAAAAAACATCCCAAAGCACTTCCTGACTGCAAGGTCTGGCTTGTTCTGTCTACCATCCTCACTCAGCAGTAGGTGCTGGCTGAGGGATGGCTGGTCCCTGAGGCTCTAGGCAAGGCCACCTTCCAAGGCAGTGCTGGTCTCCTCCTTCTATTCACCAACAGCAGGTAACAGTGAAATTAATGCTCTTTCAAGTTTTAAGCCACAAGTTACAACTTTACTCTTATGAGGGAAGGATGAGAGACCTGGGTCTGTTTACCCTGGAGAAGACTGAGAGGGGATCTTGTCAATGCTTATAAACCTCTAAAGGGTGGGTGTCAATAGGATGAAGCCAGTTTCTTTTCAGTGGTGCCCAGTAATAGGACAAGGGGTGATGGACACAAACTGGAACACAGGAAGTTCCATCTGAACACAAGGAAAAACTTTACTGTGAGGGTGATGGAGCACTGGAACTGCCCAGAGAGGTAGTGCAGTCTCCTTCTCTGGAGACTTTCAAAACCTACCTGGACACATTCTTGTGCAACCTTGTACAGCCAGGCAGAATGAATGGCCCAGTGGAATTTTTCTTTTCTCATTGACTGCAGGGAAGATTGATGATGAGTATCTTAAATTACTTGCTGAGATTATATCTAAAATGCATGCTTAGATTACATTTAAGCAGCTAAAATCAGTTAGGTTGGTCCTGGCCCTAAGTGTAGGTGTATAGTAGGGCACACAGTGATTTTTCCACCTCCCACAGTAATGCAGGTGAGCCATCCTGATAAAGCAAATATAGTATAAGATATCTCAAAAATTGTTAGTCCTTTCAGCCAATGTGCTACAGAATAAGCAAGAGGGATATTTCAGAAAGTAATACCCAATCAAAATGCTTCCTCTTACTTCCCTGTTGAAAAAACTGAATGGCACAAGTGTTGGGGAAAAGTTTAGGCATTTCTCAATGACTCCGTACAATGTATTTACACAACTGTGATATCTTGGTGTCAACTTCAGAGAGCACTCCTGGAATTCTAGGGCTTAGGAGTGGTCTGGCAGGACAGACTTGTCTGATGCTGCTGACCTGTGTTAGACATTTTGTCATCAAGTAATAAATTTTTGGGCTTGATTCATCCTTTTCTCTCACTTCACAATGATAAGATCCATGACATTGTCTGAATCAAAATTAAAAGCAGGAATTGCCATCTCATGTTTAATTTGGTTTCTGTGATGAATGCTACATTCTTTCTACCTGTCCTACTGTCAAGGTAGTCATTCTCTGGGAAGCTTTTCAGTCACTCATCCTCATTAAATCACATTATCTTTTTTTCTTATTAATCTTAACCAGAATTAAAGGATGTAAACAATTCTATCTTCTCACAGTATATTTAGGGAAAATACTGAAATGGTGGAAGACAACTAACATGTCAGATCACATACAAACCCTTCTGAATAACCCATAAGTTCTTAAATGACTAAGGCCTTTCTGTAAAAAATAGGTAATTAAATTGAGATGATGAATACATACTGATTGCCAGAGTTTAATCCTGGACATTTTGTTGAGAAATCACTTGTTTTTCTTTTCTAATCTGTACTGTTACTATGTATCTGGTTCCTTACATAATTCATTTCTCCTTTCTAGAATTATGTAACACCACAGTTACAGTTAGCCTGCCCAATATCAGACCACTATTTTTAAAGTAGGAGAGAAGAATGAAATGCAATGACAACTACTAGCCCACAATGAATAATTTATCACTACAACTAGGTATATAGAAATCCAATATTTATCAGGGCCTTTCATTCCAGACTCTCACAGTGTTTTACAAATACAGCACAACTTCACCAGTGTGACACCACTGAAGCACAGCCACCCCAGAGTGGAGTGGAGTGGCTATTTTGATTCCACTTGACAGCTGTTAGTTATTATGACCTGCTTCTTTTCTACAGTTATTTTTCTGGAAAGTATTTGAGGGAGAAAGCCACCCACCAGGAGTTAGGCAAAGACCATCTGCCTTGACTAATTTCACATTTTTTTCCAGACAGCAGTTGCACCAAAGCCCCAGAAATGAAAACCCAGTTGCTGTAAGAATTTGAGACAGTTGATGTAAAATGAAGCAATATATTCAGCATCTTTTCATTATTATTATCCATGAATCCATAAAGATCATAAAGATTTTTGAATGCCTGGCTGAATTCAAGCTGAGGTCATTTGGAACAATAAGATTTTTTAGTCACATAATGAGAGAGGTCCTACTTCCTGAACAAGTTAAGTGTACTTAAGCTTAGAAATCTGATTAAAGAGATCTTTGTAGCATCCTAACACATATGAAGTGGAATGGGAACATGTGATCTGTGGTTGGAAAGTGTAGAGTGTTCTATCTTTAGGTTCCTAACTGAAATACATTATCTTATGTTAATAAAATAATTACTTTTAATTTCTCCTGTGGTCAATGGAAAGAGATAGATATTCCACAGGAAAAAATATTAGTTATTTTCTGAAAATTGTCTCTGTCTCCCTATCTCTTACTTTACTGATTACAGAAGCAGCATAGTGTGATTATGTTCTTAACCTACATTTTAGTCATATACATTCCTATGATCTAAACTTACGGGAAGTCAGACTGCTTAGGTCAGTGCTCTGGATTGTCTTAAATGGGTTTATCTGGGTCTGTCTATCTGGATGAAGAACTTGTGATCCTTTAGATGAAATTATGTTCTTTGGAGAAGATTGGGACTTACTCTGTTAACTTCTCTAGACACAGAATTTTATGTGTTTTGTTTGATTTTTTTTTCTATTAAAAAATATGGGGAATAGTTCTTGGGTATACTTAAAATAACTGTTCCCCACAGAATTGCACTCTTGCTGCTGTATATTACATAAAGCCTTAGTTTCCTTCTTACTCATGCCAGTTTACCCATCCATACTTACCATTAAGCAGTAAGAGAAAATTTTTAAATGTCCATGTTGATCTTGTGAATTTCCTTGTTGATATCATTTTTTTTTTTTTTAAGTTTCACTTCTTTGGGGCGGTACATATCTTTGTATATGTATGTAAGAGAAAGTATTTTGAGGATGTGATCTGAATCTTACACAGCAAATGGAAAATTGATGAATTTGTTATCCAACACATTCTACATGAAGTAAATCTGTTACAGTCAAACCATAACCCATTCTAAACGCAGTAACTCAGCAGCTCAGATAATACATGACCAAATCAATGAGAACAAGACAAAAATGTAAGTCAGGCTGAAAGGTTCAGAAAAACATAGATTAAGCAATGATCAACCTAAGAAAAGAATGAAAGAAAGGAACAATCTTCACCATAGTTTTCTAGTTAGAGACATTCTGCTTCAGTAAAACTCAGAACAGCAAATAAAAAACCCAAAACAAACAGTTAATGGAATTTTGTTTTTTATTATTATTATTTTTTGTTTAGGCTAGTTGGGCCAACCTTTTCTAAGCCACATCTAAACTTCAGGCTTGGAATTCCATTGTCTTAATGCCACTCCCCAAATCACACAATTCACTCAGCAGCTGAAAGGCGAATGGTCAGAAACTATGTGGAAAGTGGATTAGGATCAAATCAGTTTGCATTCACAACTCTCAAGTTAGGTTTTAAATCATTCACTTGCACATGACACAGGTCTTAAAGATAAGAAGTGAAGCAGCATGTGTCACACCATATTTTGGTTTCCTGTCCTTGTACAGCCAATTTTTATGTTACAGTTATATAGTGATAAAGTTAGAGTTGAGCCTATAAGACACAAGACTGATTCTTATTTGATAAAGCAGCAGCAGGTTTTAGGTACAAATTCTAAGTTAAAATACTTCTGAGAAAGGACTTCTCAAGTGACTTGAGAAGGGTGAGGTTTAGGTTCATCTTTGTTATCAACACAGATAGACAACACCAAATGATCTTAATTTCTGTTGCCAGTACCTTTTATGCTGGAGTGTCAAGAGTTAAGTCTGGACCATTAGATAAATGACAGATGCTCTGTATTAACCCCTTATTCCCTTCCCAAAGGAAAGAGAAAGGGAATAAGGGACAGAATCTTATGGATTGAAAAACTACACCAGTTTTAATGAAAATAAGAATAATAAGACAAAATATAGACAAATATATACAAAACTAATATTGAACCCAACCCCCCTGATGGCAATTACATCACATTTACCACTGATGTTGTGGAGCAGGAAGTGAAGAAGTCCCAAACTGGACACAGTGGCAGACAGGAACCAGATTCAGGAGCTATATTCTGGAACTGGATTCAGAAATGCATGGATTGGGATTGAAGGCAGAATGGACAGACTCTTCCTCAGAAGATGGCCATCAATGAAGAGGCTTAACCTTTGTGATCCCTCAGCTTTATACTGAGTATGATGCATATGGGATGGAATCCCTTACTGGTCAGTTTAGGGTCACCTGTCCTGTCCGCTTCTCCCCACAGGTGACCTTGATTTAGCAGTGACTTTGGCCTCTATAGAAGCAAGTATAAGCAAGAATCTTTCTGCATATCAATCCTTGGTAGTATCTGTAAACATCAACTATCACTGTTAGAAACAGACACTGTCTGCAAAAATATGTCGTTAACTCCAGAAAGCACAGTTACTTAGAAGAGAATTAGTGGACAAGTAAAATCACTGAACAGAATTAGTTCTGTTCTAACTCAAACCAGGATATGAAGGAAAGGTATCTTGAGATTTGTACTTATTTTGTGCCTTCAGTTTCCCTTGCTGACCAGTGAAAACAAATCTGACTTGTGTCCTAAGTCCTTAATTTGCTTGTCCTTAGAGTGACCTTTGGATTTGTTCAAACACAAAACTACATAAGAGAATTCTATAAGAAAGATAAAGCTTTTCCAGGAGAAAGCTATCACCTTCTCATGAAAAAGCTACTCAGATTAAATGTTTAGAATGTGCCAGTGAAAAGTAATGTCAGAGAAGTTAAACAATATTGCCTTTTATGAATGAAAATTACATTAAAACAAATGTCTAAAACAATAATTATTAATAACCTCTTGAAATAAATAATAGCAATAATAATAACATCAACCAACAACAATAGCAACCTAAACTAGGTCCTTGTTTAACACAAGTTAAAAAAAATCTATTAATTGCAACAAAGCAAAAAATTTTTCAGATGAATGTCCTGACTGGAACATTCTGATAGTTCTGAGAATAAGGTCTTTTTTTCTACATAGGCCCTGACTGATGATGCTTTCAAACTACTGCTAGTTTGCCTCAATTTTTATAGGAGCATTAACAAGTCTTAGTATTCATAGCAGTGTCTGCCTTTTCTGACAGAGGACTGGGAGATCATTTCTAGATAGAGTACAATGAGTCTTCCTGATAGAAGCAGTTCCCCTGAAACCAAGACAAAGAATTTAAAATGAGCAAACTTACTTATGAGATGATAGGTATGTTGACTTTAGAGCTTGAGAGATGCAGAAAGAGAAAGTTTATATCAAGCTTTCTATGATACCTGACAATGACTCTCTTTTATATATGTGAAAATTGTGTGGGTCCTAAAAGGATTTTATTAACAGTAACCCTCAAATCCTGCTGATAGAATAATAGAAAGAAGTACTCTTATGGACCCCATAGGTGTAAGAAAGAAGATGTGGTTGACAGAGAAGGTACAACTTGCAAGCTAAAGCAAACCGCAGCTTGCAAGGACACATTAAATCAAGGTCATTAGATCCAGGAATATTCCTTAATCATCCATTAACTTCCACATTATTCTTCTTTACTATAATGAAAATGCACTGAGCTGACTAATTATGCATGCAAGGTGAGCAATAGCACTAAGACATATTCCAAACACTTTCTGGGGGCATAATTTAAAGAAGGAAAAATTTCCACACAAAATACTTAGAGGGAATTGATCTTTGTTTGGATTCAACTGTGGTGCAAAGATTACAGGTTTGAACCTCCTGAAATGAATATGGAAAATATGGATATGAACTACAAATTATTCTTAATAATGTCAATATGTATCTAGCACTACTAATAAACCCCATACTTTGAGAAGGTGAGGCAAAATTCTTCTTTCAGATGACGGTTCCTTTTAATGCTACAAACAGAAAAACCTGAAAGATGTAAGAATTAACAAACAAAAATAACATAAAGTTAATTCAACATATGATTGCAGGATGAAACCTCAGAAAATCATTTTAATATAATATTACATTCTACCTTATATTAGCCATATCTTTAAGAAAAGTAATCCGCATTGGAATCTGGTCCAGGATCTCACTTCCCTGATGCTTAAAAACCTGTCCAACATGGAAAGACTTTCTATTCCTGATCAGCATATATCCATTTTATTTAAATGCTTTTTTCTCCTCTCTTTGACTCTTTCCTCCTAATTATATCCTTAGTAATTTGTCTTATTTAGTGCAGAAAAACTTCTTAAGTCTTCTCTCAACACCTCTTCGTTACCTGGATTATCTGCCTATTTTATTTCATAACTTCTTCAGTTTCAGCTCATTTTTTTTTTAACACTGGTGACCAAGACTGTACAAGATATTGTAAGCAAAACCCTCTAATCAGTGTTTTGTCCAATAACACACAGTTTCCCACACAAAACAGCTAAATTCACATCTGCTTGTTCATAAGCTCATCACATTGTCAGTTTTTAATAACACAGGAAACTGCTACTATGTCAGAGCTTACTATTTCTAAGTCATTGTCAGTTGATAAATTTCCAGTTAATGGTGGGAAATCTTACTGGTGGTAAATCTTATTAGTCCTTCTTCATAGGGCTTCATGTTTCAGTTGAATTCCATTGTATTTCTATTGCTGTAGTCCTCAGGATGATCATATACTTTATGCATGATATGCCAATTCTCCTTTATATTTACTTGCCTTTTAACTTTCTGTCATAAACAATTTTCATCAAGGCTCTACTTTTGTGTCAGATTCATTAATGAAAACACAAAAGAACCGTTGCTGGACTAGTCCTTGAGGAACTCTGCTACTAATCTTCCTCTAGTCTGATAGTTTCCTTTATAACACTATTTTAGCAGTTTTTCTTTCTCTCTGCATGTCTTTTACTATGTCTCATGTGCTCTACCCTAACAAATAATTTCTTACAGAGAATCAGGTCACTTGTTCTTCTGAAAACCTGATAAATGCACAGTAATAATTTTCTTTCTATAAATACTATCATTTTAATAAATAAAGCTTTAAGATTAGTCTAGAATGACATACTGATATATTAATCCATTGTGAAATTGTACTTCATTTACCTGCATACCTTTAATTAAGTTTACCTCTAAATTTTTCTTTTAAATCTTCAATTCTATTGGTGAAAAATGGGTCAGTTTCATAGTTGCCTGGATCATGTTTTCTTTCTTGTTTTATAGAGGTACTTTGTTAAAAATTGTCCAATGATGTAATAAAATTGCTGTAGACAAAGGAAAATATTCATGCCAAACTTTCACACTGAATGACTTCAGAGACTGTGGTTACCTAGTATCTAGCTTGTAGCTGATAGATATATACATATATATATATATATATATATATAAAAAAATAGACTGTTTAATTCCACTTTGGCTTGAGCAGTGAAACAGCTGCTATCATGTGTTTACTCCCATATTCAATCTCCTTTTCTAAAACAGAGACAAAGGATTTACCCAATATTAGTCACAGAAAATATCATAAGTATTATTGAAATCTTAACAGTCTAAGTGAAGAATTGCTATAAGAGAAAAAGAAATGTCTGTGCACAACAGTTTCAATAATACAAAATATATAACAATATGGCTTAAATTGTTCTGCACACTTAGGTTCTACCCCTTTTCCTGATGTTATGTGCACCCTTCCTCTGCTCACTTGGGTCCTATGGTCACTAGGTTATACTAGAGTCTTAAAATCATGGTGCTACCATATGTAGGAAAAAAAAAAAAAAAGAAAATAGCAGCCATAGTCACCTGCCAGCTAGAAAGTAGCTGCCAAAGATAAACCAAATAAAGTAAATCTGTAAACAGCTCAAGAGCAGTTAAAAAGGAGCAAATCCCACAAGTCTCAGTCCTGAGTCCTTGCAAACACTGTGTTTAGACATAGCCAGTTACTAGTCATGGCAATACTGCATTACAGGGCTACAAAGTTACAATATGTTTACGTTGAATTACTATAATTAATTAGAGTGTAAGAATACAACTAGGACTTCTCACTTCCTTGTCTCAGTGTAAGGACTTTAAGTATATGGAATGAATGCTGATCTGCATTTCTTAAAGACCTGGCCATTCATCTTCTCTTTGATTCCTTCCCTCCTCCCCCAATCAGTTTCATAGGTATATTGTGAGAACAACTGAAAAAAAAGTAGAAAAAGTTGCCAGACTGTGATAATGGTGGCATGCTACATCTCCAAAACAAAATCTATTTAGGATACAAATCTGTGTCTTAAATTGAAGACTGTGATTTGATTTTCTATTACAGGGTTTGAAAGCAAAAAAGGCAATTTGAAACTCTTTTTTCAAACTGAGATCTTAAGTTACTGTATTTTATTAAAGACTATGTTGTAACATGTAAGTTAGTTTAATCAATTA
This sequence comes from Actenoides lindsayi, assembly GCA_025331215.1. Classification (NCBI taxonomy): domain Eukaryota; kingdom Metazoa; phylum Chordata; class Aves; order Coraciiformes; family Alcedinidae; genus Actenoides; species Actenoides lindsayi. The sequence goes on along the minus strand of WTSP01016438.1, from coordinate 23,960 downwards.
ATCATGTCTAAACATACCCAACTTAGTAAAACACTTTTGATAGAGTTATGATCCATTTAAATAGCATCATCTAATTTTCATTAAATTTTTAACCCTCATTAATTTCTAATTTTCATGTTTCAAATTATTTTTTACCATGATGACATTTTAGATTTGTGCTTATCATCACTTGGTTCCTATACAGGCACACAACACAAACCCAAATATATCCCTGTTCTCATATTGTACAATACAGAATTAGTTTATAAAAACTGAAAACATCTCTTGCTTACATTTAATCTGATTTTCTGTTTGGTTGTTAATTTTTATGGGGATATATCTGAATTTTTACATATTTATTTTCAGTGCTTATTTTGCAAACATCCTCATATTCAAATATTTGAACTTAAAAAACATTACAGGCAAACACAGACAGTTTAGTAGAAAAAGCCAAAATACAAAGTATTAAAATGAGTTTTCCTGAAAACTGGAGTGTATATGGAAACAACTATTTTAACATCTCCACATCTGCTAGCCTGTTAAAGGGTCTGGTCATTTAAGAGTCAAACAAATGTTTAAAAGAAATGTCATGCTGAAGGAAAGAAATGTGAACTTGGACTGGGAATAGATAACAAGCAGTTTCTATGTGATTCATTCAAATAAACCTTCTTTCATAGTGTAGGATAGCTGATAAATGTGGAATAGTTGTGAATTTCTTGTGGTACTTCTCACAGTCTTATTTGGTTTTTGAGTTATTTTAGATTTAGTAGTTATGTATTTTCCTATCTATGTAATGTTTGGATTTATCTTTTCTTTCTTTTTTTTTTTTTTCTTTCCTTAGAATTTGTGATATAAACATATTAACACTGTTACATTCAAAACTTTATTTACAGGCAAAGAGGAGGAACACCTTACATAGAATTATAGAATCATAGAATTGTCAGGGTTGGAAGGGACCTTAAAGATCATCTAGTTCCAACCCCCCTGCCAT